>NW_006498057.1:1713690-1757779 GCF_000471905.2 Amborella trichopoda | reverse complement strand
ATATATATATATGATCTTATGAGACCCTCTCACACTTATGTATGTAGGACCTCAAGGGATCACTATTAAATTTGACACAGATCTCTTAAAACGTCAAGTCCTACACCCATGTGATAACTCTTTTAGAGATCTGTGCCAAATTTAATAGTGATATTTTAGAGTTTTACATACATGGGTGTGAGACCCTCACACACTCATATATGTAGGACCCCAAAAAATCATCATTAATGATTAATGATCGTATAAAGCTCTCCCACATTTATGTATGTAAGATCTCAAATGATCATCATCAAATTTGAAATAAAATTTATGGTTGAATGGAAAGTTGTAAAGTTAAATGTTTGAAGACTTGCACCGAAAAGTTAGCGGAAAGCATGTATGGAAACTTAGAACCTTTTTTCCAAGGAAAAAGGATAATCATGCACAAACCAATCATACCATCCTCAAATATTAATATCTTTTTCCTTTTTTAGCTTTGACAAAGGGATATTCGTGCTTCAATAAATGGCACTTCGTATATTCTTCTTCTTTTCTATGTTTACACTAGCATCCCATGTGAATTCTTAATGCCAAACAATCTTGTACTCAAGTCGTGGAGGATCTCATCACCGTGTAATTGTGGTGAAGCCCCGGACTCACTGCTTGATCAATGGACACCAGGATCCCACCATCATCAAATTTGGGTCCCCTTGTCCCTTGCTCCACTGGTGGGCCGGCAGCCTCACCACCATAACACGGTTTAAATCAGCACGTTTCTATTGGAAATTTTTAGACGTTAGACATTAAATTAAATGAGCACATGCATATGCACATGAAACAAAATGAAGGAAAAACAAACTCAACCCACCAAATATCTTTTTTTCTTTTTCTTTTTTTTACAAGTATTCATGAAACTTTTTATTCCTCATCAATGGGTTTACAACAATTTACTTACAATATGGGAAATTCTAATTTCGGGAAAAGAAACACCACTTTTTGCCAATAAATCAGCGTTAAAAGAGATAATCGAGAACCAACCAAATCCATCACTTCCAACTAAAGAAATCCCAACAACCATAGCACTCGTTCTTTATTACACCACTGAATATCTTTAACGTCCGGTAACTATGATTATGGAGTTAAAGGTTTGGCTTTTTTGGAGCGCTGGTTTAGCAGTAGATATATCGGTTCAAGAGGATAAAGGGTCGGAACTCTGTAAGGGTTTTTCGAAAAGCTCAAACAAGTTGAGCGAGTCTTTTTTCCTTTCGGCTTAGCTATAGATATTTCAGTTTGAGAGAGAAATAAGGGGTTCATACCAGTATCTCAAAATTTGATCGGGCGAGCACATCATTTGCCCACTTATTTATATTGGATCACTCGATTGGAAATTTTAATCAAGTTTAGATTGGTTTGAATCAGTGTCTTAAGAAAATATAAGAAAATAACTAAAAGAAATATAAAATTAAAATAGACGCTTATGCGATGGAGCTTTAGAAGGGACTTAAAAAACATTATATCAGTTTAAAAAAGACAAAAACAAAAGTATAAGAGAGATTTTTTTGGAGGAAGTGGCCTAAGAATCGTACTATCTTAGAACTGGTTTAAAGTCAATCAGTCAACATTTAGGTCAATAATTTGGATTGAAATAGCCAAATTTTAAAGCCCTGAAATTGGTCTCAAACCGCGCCACGGTCATTTCACTCTGAGCCGTCCGTTGCCAGCCCTACTACCACGCGCACTACCATTATTATCATTTTGAGTAGGTTCAACTAGTCCCTTTTCACTTCATTCAGCCGCTCACTTATACTCATCGACCTTCTTATTATCTATTAGTATCAAAGGACGAAAAATATCATCTTGAGATAGCGCTCAAGCGTACCCGAAAACAAAAAAGAATCGAGCCATATATTTCAGAATTTGTAGTATCTTTTTGCCCTGTTTTCACCCAAACAATTTTCCAACAATTCATAGCCTCTTTGGCCCAGTCCAGGCCTATGCATAAGCTAGCCTTTTGTGAACTACGGCCACTGCAGGGCTGGGCCCGTTGCCAGCCCTACAACATTTCTTAATTATATTTGATGCTAAAATTTCAAGAAACCATCCTTGTATAACTCTATTTAAAGGACCCGGTTTCTATGTAGCCATGCCCACATATGTAGAAATACGGGCCTATTAATAAATTTATTCTTGAGATGGATTTTTGTACTTAATTTTTAAGGACATGTAATCTCTAACATGGAAATCATGAATATGAAAAAATAAATAAATTTAAAAAATTTAAAAAAATAATTCTAATAAAAAAATATTTGAACAGTTAATTTTCTATTGTTTTTAGATGAAACACCTACTTGCATCTATGTTTAAGATGGGTGCTTTACGCTTTTCAGACCGCATAATCATGCGATCCAGCCCGCATAAAACAAATTTCCCTATTTAAATGCACGAGTCACCAGTGCAAAGTGCCACGAATGATGTAATTTAACCGACCATGCACCCAACTCAATTTGTTTTCGTTTTTGTTGGCCTCATACCCTTTCTTATCTTTCATTTTATTTACTGCACTTGAGCGCCATATGTGGGATTTATCGATTAACAACCAAGAAAGCATAGGTTTAAAGGCATTTGACTCAATATATTTTTTTGAAAATTGGAATTGACTAAATATAAAAGAGTCATGCAAAGAGTGTCCACCAACGTTAGTGGCTCTTATTTTCGAGAGCTTCACGTTTTAATTTAGGAGGAGGTTTGTATAAGGGTGAGGTTTTAAACAATCAAATTAGGACAGCACCTCAAAAATTGACTAGAAGAGATCGTTTTGATACTAAAAAACCCCGAATTCGACTATCTTGACCTTAAGTTGTATGGATATGTGAGAAACTAGATTTTAAGCATTGAAAATAGTACATCTTGCAGTGTATTATTTATTTAGCTCATCAATTTTCAAGATTTTTAAGTGTTTATAGATTTGGTCGATCTACATTATTTTTTAATCTTTAAATTTTATAATTGAAAATAAAATAAATTTTCAAGCTATCTTAAAGATTTATAATACTGAAACAATGTTCTTCTGCACTATTTGAAGGTGCGTCACGTTTATTGTTTAGAGTCGCAACCTCGTAGAAACCGCACCCTTTATTCAATGGTAAATGGAAGAGGGGTAAGTCATGACTCCAATAGTCATGCACGTGTTGTTGGCCAGCATTTGGTCCACAATGAAGATAAGGTGTATCGTTGAAATGGCCTCCCTCTTTTTTTATGGATCATGAATCTCTCTTGCGTTGAAGAGGCTAGGCAGGATTTACATTTGTGTTACTCTTTTTAGGGGAATTATAAGACCGAATTTGAACAATGGACTTTCTTTTCTTTCTTTGTTTTTGTTTTTCTTTTTTTTTTTTGACAAAGTTGCATAGGAATGAAACTTGAGACCCGAGCCCAATTCCGCAATAGACTATGGACGATTTTTTAGCCTTACTTATTCTTATTTCAAAGAAAGAAAGACCAAACCCATATTCTCATAACATAAAGAAATAATAATTTACTCTTCTTTCCTTCTTGTTTTTACTTTTATATAGGGGATTACGGGGATGTATTTTGACTGAAGATAAATACGAAGAAACCTAAACTTTCTGGAGTAGGCTGTGAATAGGAGAGGATGTGGCTAAATTTGTAGGAAATGAGGTCGACTCCTTGCCATGCAAGTACTTTCACAGACCTTTTGTAGAAAATAGGGTGCCATAGTTTTGCCTGGTTTCTAGCGGTCACATTTATGACGTAAGTTTGATCTTTCATCATCATTATCAAAGTTTTTTTTCCAACTATTTGAGGTCAGTGTGGGTTGGATTTTATGTTTTTTTTTTCAAACTGGTAACATTTAACGTAAGTTGGACCTTTAGAAGGCAAAATTTCTTGTTTTGGGAAGAAAGATTATTTTGATATTATCCATATTATCAAGTCTTCTTGTTTGCTTCAAAATTTCTTCATCGATCAATAAATTTGAATAGATTTTTTAGGGGGGAGCTTTGAAGTTGAGAAAAAAAAAAGTACTACTTAACAAACTGGGAAAAGATTTGTGCCACGAGAAGCAAAGGGGTATTGGAGTGAGGAAATTAAATGTCATGAAGCACTCCTAGTGAAATGGTGGTAGAGATCCTCGAATGGAAAAGCACCTATGGAGAGGGTAATTGCAAGTAAATATGGGACCTTAAGTAAGTGAACATGGACTTAGTAGCCCAAGCTTTAAGACCCAAGACCATAATTTGGAAGGGCAATGATCAGCGCAAGCCCTTGTTTATTAGGGCATGATTGGTAAGTGTGAAAATATATTTATGAAAGTATTTCCATATGTAAGAACTCCTCCATGTGGTTAATTATGTAAGTCTTTCCACATCAATTGTTCCCAATGCATTTTTTCAAACTAATTGGTGTGAAAAAAGTTACACACCTAATGAAAGATTCGCAAGGACAACAAACCCCTGAGCCAGGATTAATGAAATGTTGTTGAAGAGGGGAGAGAGCTAACCCACAATCCAAACACACATAAATCCCACATAAAAGTTACCAAATATTTGAAATGAAAGTGGGCAAACATTTGTCCATTCCTCACAACACTGAGGGAGAAATATACAAAGAAAGCTTCTCTCAATGTAGCCTAAGATGTGAAGATTACCTCTATCACATCAGGTAAGGCATCTTATCTACAAAAAAAAAACACTTGAAAACAATTTTCTTGTTAAGATTGTACCTAGATAATAGAAACAAAATTCAAAATTCAAGTTTTTGGAGAGGCCACAGTAAAAATATTAATTTTTTTTTTAGAAGAGAATGTAACAAGATAGAAAAATGTATATTGTATGTAATAAGATAGAAAAATGTACATCACACAATTGTATTACCATCATATATACAATGCAAGAACCATCACAAGAAAAATAAGAGAGGGAATAATTATTTTTTCAAAAAATTCATCTCTCTCCAAAGAAAAATTTATGGTATCAGAGCAGACAACAACCTCCTCTTTCTTATGGTGCTTCAAACAGTACTTTTAACTCACGGTGACCTTCATCCCTCACGTTTTTTTTTTCTAACTATGAGGAAAAAATTGATCGGAGCAGTTGGATTTTTACGAAACCAATCGTGAAAAGGATCCTTGCTTTCCTTCCCATATAAACGAAAACATTAGGACGTTCAAACATTTTGAGTCCTTTTTGTTTCTTTTCCTTCACCTTTCTCTATAGTAGTAAGCAATGCACGTCAGCTGGTTTAAAATGTTTTAAGTTAAGAGTTCAGTTATTGATTTTTACTCATAATATCTTTTTGAATAAACGATGATTAAATGTTTCCTATAGAACATTTAATGATCATAAAGGATGTTACTTGCATAGTGAAAAGAATGATGGAATACGCAGGTTCTAACTTTAAGTTTGGCAACATTCTAAACATTTGTGTTATTTTGATACCAAAAATGTTAAATCTATCTTGATTTTTTAAAGAGTAATGATCTTATGAAACCCTCTCACGCGTATGTGTGTAGGACATCAAAGGATCACCATTAAATGTGATACATATCTCTAGAAAAGTTATCATATGGGTGTGGACTTGGCTTTTCTAAAGATCTGTGCCAAATTTAATGGTGATCCTTTGGGGTCTTCCACACATGGGTGTAAGAGGGTCTCACAAGGTCATTTCCTTTTTTAAGTATATTTTGGTGGAAATTAAATTTAGTTTTCATGGGAGAGTTCATTTGGTAGTCATTGTGCGTTTTTGTAATTAAGGACGATAAAAAGCTTGGAAAGTTCTTTTGCAATTGGGATAGATTTAGAAGATGGAGTTTGGATAGGATAGAAATGTCCTTCTCTATATCTACAAAAGATCTAGGGTGTGGTTTGTATAAGGTTGAGGCCTTAACAATCAACGTAAGCTGCACCTTTCATAATATGTTGTTTCAGTATTAGAAATCTTTATGATGGCCTTAAAATTTATTTTCATCTTGAACTACAAAATTTAAAGATTAAAAAATAGCGTAGATCGAGCACATCTATGAACAATTGAAAATCTAGATAATATATTACACAATGCATTATTTCTAAAATCTGAAATCTATTTTTTCTCATGTCTATACAT
The DNA here is from genome assembly GCF_000471905.2 of Amborella trichopoda. The sequence continues at coordinate 1,751,680 of NW_006498057.1, read as the reverse complement.
CTAGAGGTTGAGATGATCTAATTGATAGATTTTCATAATTGAAATAACCTCTTGTAATGAATTTTTTCACCTTAATTTAATTGTTTAAGGCCTCACCCTTATATAAACACTTTCCATTTATAAATGCATATACTATAATATTATTTTCAGGGCTAGACTTCTCTCTTTAAAATAGGAAAATGGTTTGATAGGTCTGCAGGTCTATTAAAATAAGTAAAACCTATCCTCATAACCCATTGAAAATTGCAATTCAAGCATTAGAAAACTTTTATATTAATCGTCTTGGCTTGAACATTATGGTTATATAAAAAAAAGGATTTCAAGCTCTAAATATAGTGTATATTGTAACAAATTACCTAAATCATTAATTTCTCCCTAAATATAAGCGTTCATAGATTCACCCATTTTTTGAGTTTTGAATTTCATTGTCGCTGTTGAAAATTGATTTTAGAGCCATCATAAAGATTTCCATTACTGAAAGTGCTTTCCGAATGAGGATTTGAAGTGAAGCTTTATTTTGTTTTCATAAAACTTAGGCCTTAAAAAAACCTCATCCCTAAAATATTTTCTTTCTCAACTAGAGGGTGGCCCCATATCATATCAAGGAGGCTTATTTTAGGCTATTTAAGCATATTCGGAGGTATCCAAAGCTCTACCCTTAGGTATTGTAGCATTTGCAATTATTTATTTAGTTACGAGATAAATATAAGGTAGTTATTATTTATATAGTTATGAGATAAATATAAGGTAGTTTTACTTTCCATGGCATGATTTTCATAGTACCAGAGCTCAGAATTGATCATGGGCCACCAAACATGAACACAAGTGTTGGCACTTGGTGGACCCAGACACCCGGTTGATATTTTTAAAAATACATATGACACTTCTAGGGCGTATCTAATGGTGTGTCCCATTTTTGGGCACATTTCCTTTTGAAATTTGATATTTCTTTGCATAGAAATACCATTCTTCAACGAATAATATATTATTTTAAAATAATAAAGTAGTTTAGAATAAAATAAGGATATTTTTATTTTCTATTGAATGTGCGAGTGGTGTGGCCATATGATTTTGGATGAATACATCTATGCAATAAAAGTGCTATATTTTGAATTAATAAACATCTACTTTTTTTTTAGTTCTTTTCCATATTGTCGTGACATAACGTTGCATTGCACTATGAGAAATTTTTATGAATAAAATTCTAATTCACAAAGTAACATTTTTTAAACTATTAGTTTTTTTTTTTTTTGATGCCTTACTATTGTTCTGATATATGAATAGTTGAATACATAAATACAGATATAAACTATCCATAAATTTTAAAACACACACATACACTCACACACACACATGCTCATATTTGTAGACTTCCCATATAATGCATTGACATGTCATGTCTAGATATCATTTTTAAGGTTCCCGTTTCTAATACTCACATCATGTCATAAATTGACATGTGTGTCCCTTTCTACATAAAATAAATCATGGAACTCGCGGTTGGCCAAGACAATAAAGGGAAAAAAAATATTTTTCTCTAAGATTAAATAGTAGAAATCCACTTTTTATGTTTATAAACCTCGTCCACACCCTTTCCCCTCAGTTTCGATTTATAACAGCATTTAAAATGCCGTATAAAATGGGGTAGTCATTACGTTACTTAAAGTACCATAATGCTAGGGCTTCACAATAGTACGACTACTGTGAAGGTTATTTTGGTACAAAAAAAAAAAAGCCATAAAAAAAGTGTGGATGAGGTTATGAAAGTTGATGATTTTTCTCCAATTAAGCAAAAATAAAAATATATTTCTGATAATTTCCCTTATATTTATAGGTCCATTACTTATTTTTCCTTCCCTATGCATCCAAATTACATATAGATATATGTGTCACTTACATACACATAATTTGGATGAAAAGGTAGGGGGCATTTGGTGTCAGACGTTTAAACTATGTATGGGGTTTATATAGACCGAGGGTCTATATGGACCATGATTCTAGAGAAGGAGATTAGGGTATATATGGACCATGATTGCTTTTAGGGTACCAAATAAATTGGTTGAAACCCCGTACAAAATCATCATCGAAAGGACCACAAGAGCACAAATTACATTGATTTTGAATTTCAATTTTAATCGTCTTAAATAAAAAAAAAGTAAAAATTTTCCAAATTACCCTTATATATTTTAGGCAGCCTGAGCAAATTAGGAGAACTTCAAGAATTTACCTCAAAGAGGCATTAACATAGAAATAATGAACATGTTTGATATTTCATATAAGGAAAAATAAAAGGTATTTGTATCATTTGACATAGAGCTGTCTCAAATGATCTAAATAACCCTTATGTTCCTCATTCCAAATATCACATTACTAATAACTTAAATACCCTTTAATTTCCTCATTTGAAATACCAAATAAACTAATTGTTTTTTATAACTCCAAACAAATAGAGTATTTCTATCATTCTGTTAAAGATTCTTTGGAGATAAGACTACCAAATTACTCCTAATATTCGGGTTCTCAACCCCATGTAAGGGTAACATTGAAAAATAATAATAATTTATGACATACCTGATTGAAATGAAAATTGAAAAACAAACCCTCCAATGCAATTTTTTTATCTTTTGACCACTTTAATAATTCCATAATTCTGTAACGGGTTTCAATCCCTGAATTTATATTTTCTCTCTACTTTATGGCTTTTAGAGCATTTTAGTCTCTTTGCAATATAAAAAACAAACAAGGATTTCTTTAATTTCCTCGAAAATAACGTGTCTTTTGGAAGACAGCTATTTTATAGGTGAATACAACATTCTCGAGCACCTAGTAAATTACTCCCTCCGGTAAAAGACATAAGCGCATTGTCTTAGTATAAAATTTGGCTAAAATAAAAAATAAATAAAAATTCGTGGGAAGCCATTGAGCAGCTTAAAAAAGCCTGGGCCCACTTACAAAAAAGTGAAAATTGAAGCAGATGAGTTTCGAGTGAATGAGTTTCAAGTGAATAGATACACTCTTCTTTTTAATTATTTTTAACAAATCAACAGTTTTTTTTTCTCTTTTTAGCAAATCAACATTTTTTTTTCTCTTTCAACATATCAACAGGGTAGAAATGGAGCTTTTTGTCCACTAAGACCCATCCTTCCATAGAATGAGCGCTCTTCTTGATCTTAGGATGTACTTAGGACGCTATTTTATCAAGAAAAAAGCGCCTGCGAAACCACTGAGCAAATGCTCAACACACATTCAGGTACGTAGAGTGCATGTGTGTTTTTTTTTAAGGGAAAGGTTTCTATACATATCCTATAATATATATATATATATATATAGATAAAAAAAGCTCGGGTGAGCCTATTAGCTCATTGAACAGTATAAACCCAACGATCCAGATAGAATCTAGACTGATCTGACGAACACGGATGTCTGGTAGTGTTTGAATTTTTTCTTTACAAATCCAAATTACTTTAAATTTTAGACATGTGTTATTCTCATCAAGCTGCACCTAATAAAAATATAAAAAATTAATAATTCATGAAAAATAAATTGATCAAAATACCCCCGAAACTTTTTAAGGGTATTTTGGTCGATTTATTTCATGTAAAATATTTTTTTGATATTTTTCGAAGATTTACCTATTTTTTATATACACATACTCCAAATTTCAAGTGATTTGGATTTGTAGAAAAACAATTAAAATACAGACACTACCGAACATCGGTGATCGTCATATCGGCCCATATTCAATCTGAGTTGTTGGGCTCATTTTTTTTCCTATGAGCTAGTAGGCTCACCCTAGCATCTTCCTATATATATATTCCCCAATCAGCCATCTAATTTAAATCAAGTGAGCCACTGACCATTTGATCTAATTAAACGCCTCATAGTATTTTATTTTTAGTTTTTGGTAAGCCACTGACCATTTGATCAGATTCAGCGCCTCAGAGTATTTTATTTTTAGTTTTTTTTTACAAATTGTATGAATATAAAATTTGGTATGTGCCATATTCTTAATCGCACCTAAAAACAATATTAAAAATAAATTTTCAATAAAATATAATAACCAAAATACACCTTAAAATTTTCAGGGGTATTTTGGTTATTTTATTTTATTGAGAATTTTTTTATATATTTTTTATAAGTGCAAATTTAATAGAGGAGTGGACGTCCAAAATTTGGTATCAAAATATTTTGTATAAAAAAATTAAAAATAAAATAATGTAAAGACATAACATTGTAAATGACACCATCTCGACAATCCATTCAGCATGATCGGATGGTTAGAGGGAAGTATACAAATTTTATACAGTAGTGGAAGTATAGAAAGCTTGCGCTATGAATAGATAAGAGATATCATGAAAAACTTGCACCATATCATATCAAAACCACATTACATGATCATCGTCAGAGCCTTTTCCCAATTATTATCATCAGAACCACATTTCGTCTCTAAAATATGGATAATTCCCAAATCCATAATTTGTCGTTTTTTTGCTATTGAAATTTAGATTTTGATGAAATCGGATGCGAAGCATGACAATTCCTTTGGACGCCAGGTCTAAACTGATCTTAGGGGTTTTCTTCCACAAGGCAGCAACTAGTCATATTCTCAAAACCCAATCAAGGGGCTCCACTTCTAAACCAAATCTTTGGTTGCATCTTCTTTATTTTCTTGCTTTTTTAAATTTAAAAAAAAAACCAGTAAAAATGTAACTCTAGGGCTTAAATTGTGGCACCCACCATCCTGACCATCGCCACATCCTCTCCTCTCATAAAATTCTTTTACTCTTTTATTTATACCCTAAAGCAGACAGTCCAAATCCATATATATTCCCGTTCCAGTCTCCCATAACTCCGAAACCTCAGATTCCCCTTTTCATCTCTTAAACTTCAGCTACTCGCTCTCTCTCCTAAACTTCTCCGTGACAAATTGTAGTGAAAAAGATTTTTTCTACATGAGAGATGAAGCACATGTCTCCTCAACCTACCTTTACTGTTTAAGGTCCCCACTTCTCAATTGAGAGAGGCTATATAAAATCTCAAACAACCTTCTCATACCTGGTTTACAAAGTTCACCACGAAAAATTGGATGCACTGGATATTGCTCCCCCTCTTGTATAAGTTAATTATGTCGTTGTTACTTACTGGAGGTGACGGTGAAAAACTCTCATGCCTGAAATTTGCTTTAGAGAAAATTTTAACAATAAGGATGCATTGAAGTTGCAACATCAGAGAACGGAAATTCCCTGTCGCAATATATGTTTCTGATGATTTATCTGAAGTTATAGCAACAAGGAGAAAATGACGTGAGAATATGATGGGCCTGACTAGTGACTAACAAAGCAGTCTACTGCAGTTCAATTGGCCATACAACCTGCGGAACGATTAGTTTTCTTTACCATCATTCATCTAAATACTGCTAGGCAGTAGGAGAGGTAAGTTCAACGGAAAAGCTAATTAGTGAAGGAGCATCTGAGGGATATAAAATTTTGCGGCATTATTAAATCTTGCCCTCAAAAAGGGATTGTGCTGACCACAACTGGGTCATTCTTGATTACGATATCACTAGAGAGTGAATGGGATGGTTCAAAAATTCAAATACGAGAACTACTGCTTATTGTATATTCCTGGGGAATAACTTAATTTCATGCTAATGAAAGAAACCACTAATTGCCTCCAAATCCAGAGATGAAGCAAAATATCAATTCTTGTTTAACAACCCGTTCAGATTAAATATTTGCTTCCCAAAGGTCGACCTAATGTAACATGTCCAGCAACAACCACAGTTCCATAAATATCGCCGTCAATCTGGTACCAATCAGAAAACCATTCATCTAAAAAATGACTATCACTTCTTGAGAGAAAGGTGCTTTTCGGAATCACCAAGACTCCATACTGCAAGAGGGAAGAATTGGTAGATAAGATTCTCAACAAGGCCGTAGAAAGAAATCATTTCACCTCCTCAACAGTAATCTGGGAATTGGGGATCTTTAGTCCTAGCATGTGGTAAGTGTTGGTAGAGACGGGGGGGGGGGGGAACCTTTTTGTTTCAAGATAATTGTATTTTCATCAAAGTTCAACAATTCGGGCGCCCGGCTACCTAGGCAGCCTGAGGCCAAAATGCCTAGGGACTTCTTAGTTAGGCTTCCTAGGCGTCTTGCATCTAGGCGCCCAAAGAAGGGGAGAAAGGGTTTTGGGAGGCATTCTAGCCCCTGAAAACCCTTTTGTGTGTTTTAGAATGAAAAACTCACAAAAATCCAACATTTGTAGATTTCTATCAAGATCAAAAAAAAATTCAAAAATGGCCGGATACGTTCTTCTGCCATAAGTAAAGGTAAATGGAACTAGCAGATGGGATGGTAGCGATAGAGATTGTCATTGGCTCACGATATTGTAATAGGGTTCAGTGGGCCTTATATGTTTTTCAGCCATTAGTAAAGGTACTCAAGATGATTGATGCTGAGACGAACCAGAAATGGCACATTTATAAAACTATAGAAGATGCTAAGGAAGAAATCAATAAATGTTTTGGGAATAATGAAGCTAAGTATGGAACTCCACCATGGCCGGTCCCAAGCCCAGATAACGGATGAGGGTCGTGTTAGGTAGTATAGCCAGCATAAAACTTTGCCACATCTTTTCATGAATCTCGAAGGCGGAACAAGATTCATGTAGTTGGGATAAGGCTCGAATGATGATGAAGAAGCAGCTAAGTGTGGATAATATTTGAATATTATAGAAGATAAATGGAACTACCTGCTTGAGAGACCCCTACACTTAGTAGGGTACTACCTTAACTCTGCTCATTTTTATGCTGATCAGAGATATATAACAAGACCGACTTCATGGATGCAGTCCACCAATGCAAATATCAAACTCAACCTTGACTCCAAAGTCCAAGACATGGATTTAGAAAAGTATAGGTCCTTAATTGGGTTCTCTTGGAAAGGAGTTGGCAATAAGGCATTGGACCAAGATGTCTCCAGGTAAGTTTAGAACTTCATCATTTTGTTTTCATGATTTGAGTATTAAATTTCACAATGGACAAACCATGGGGGAAGTGCCCAACAATTTGTGGCAGATGGCCATGCATATATTGAATCTGACTCTTAGCTGGTCTACATGTGAATGCAATTTCAGCACATTTGAAATGGTAATATTATGTTGCAGGGAAGATCGAAAATAAATAAATAAAATATGGGAAATGACCATGTGAGACCCTGCCACACTTAGTGGCATAGGACCGCTAATCTAAGCCGTTAGATCAAATCTCAAATCTCAGGGCGAGATTGAGGGACTACTGACTAACCTATTAAGAAAGTCAAAGGTTAACGCCTCTCTCTCTCTCTTAAAACTCCCACCCTCTCTTCTCTCTCTAAAAATACGCTCTCTCCTCTCTCTCTCTCTAAAACTAGATATACGGAAAACCCTAATGTCTAATGAGGACAATCAAACACACCGTTCCTAACCTGCAAATCCTTACTTTTCTCTCCCATAGAACCTCTCACAAAACAACCCCACCATTGTTATATGCCGAGGTTCTCGTTTGTCGAGGTGAAAATGAAATGGAAAAAAGACCAGTATTTAGACTCTCTTCCTGTATTGGATAAAATCTATGACCTCAAAGCAATATTCGCTGTGGAAGATTCTTTCATAAAAGAACCAGACTTTTGCATCCCAATCTACTGCATTTCAAAAAAGATCTGTGAATTAGGAAGACCCAACAAAACCCAACTATGAATTAGGAATACCCAAGAAAAGGCTTCCTTAGTTCCTTTACAAATAATCGAAGGTATGAGGTGGTATTTGGGTTTACCAAGGATTATTTGAAGGTTTTAGAGATTAATTCTAATAAGGCTTTTTCTCTCTACAATATGGAAGATGGGAAACAGGGTCTAAGCTTGAATTGTGAAGCACTGGAGGTACCCATATCTTTTATTCAGCTATTCAGCAAAAATCTATGTGAGAACGGAGTTACATAGAAGGTGGGCGATTGCTTTCTCTCTCTACTCCTCAAAAGGGCTTCGATTAAAGCAAAAAATCGAAGATTGGGTTGAAGAATTGCATAAGCTTCCTAATATATCCATATGAAGACTCCTGTGATTTGAATCCAAACAGCGATAATTCAAAGAAGAGAGTTGTTGGGATTTTGCATGAATTGTAGCCGAAGTCCGATCTCTCTCTCTATGTTGCCGTGAAATATGCCTCTTTCATTTTTCTTATAGTCTGAAGTCTGAGCTCTCTTTATTGCAATGAAATTTGGAGGCGAGAGGGGGGAGGAGGACGGGATAGAGAGGTAGTTTTCTCCCTGTTTCTTCCGGTGGAAGAGAGAGTACGAATGAGAGGGATAGAGGGAAAAAAGTAAATCCTACGTGGAGAGTAGGAATAAGGGGGAGAGTACGATTGAAGGGAGAGAGAGATCCCTTATTGCCAGTGACATTTAAAAGCTAAAACTTACCTTGAGATTTGGATTCGATTCAACAATGATCCGTTGGGGTCCTATATCATTCTGTGTGGCAGGGTCCCATAGGATCATTACTCATAAAATATATACCCTCTCTCAGGATCTGCAAATGAGTCCACCTCAAATATCTTTTCACAAGACCCAAAACTGATTTATTTACATAATTCTCTCTCTCTCTCAATCTCACACAAATCTCTCCCTAATAGTTAGAAAGCTTTCAATAAACTAGGAGTCCTGTCTCTTTAATTTCTAAGATATCCTATCTCTTAAAATTCTAAAATATCCTAACCAACCCAACATTTATCTAATACATCCATACAAAGAAGAGGAACAAACTTCAGCAAAAGTGACCAATGAGGAACAAACTTCAGCAAAAACGACTAATGACCTTGTCTTCTTTTAATATAATCAAAAGCTGCAAGAGTGCCATCATGAGCGGGAGGGCAGTGAAAGGGAGGTTCTTGGATATGAGGAGGGAAATCAACTAACAGTATGGCTTCATTAAACTGGGGGCTAACTGTTGTACCACCTCAATAGTAAGAAGAACTGGAGGAGGCCAGTTCAAAACAGAAACCCCAGGGATGAAACACAAGCAAGCTCGCATACTAGATGGCATGTTCTGCTCTCCAATATGGAATTCCACACCTTGCAGCAAACAGAGGCCATGATCTAGCAGCAACAAATCCAATGATACTAGCGAGTGGCTAGTTGGTGCTAGGCATGATGCGGTATTCCTTGGAGAGGGCTTAACCTGACCAGGTTTGTGAGACTGCTGGGACACCATTGAGCCCTGTGCAAACCGCTCGATCTCAATCTCAAAGTCAAATGAAGGAGAAGGGGAAGACGAAGGAGAAGGGGAAGAGGTTGACAAGATTGGGATAGGAGCATGAAGAGGACGAAGCAAATTCATATGAGATAAGGGATGCTACTGAATATGTTGAAGAGAGGGATGACTTGGATGATGATGTCATGGCATCATTATCAGAGTCTATTTGGAGTGGTGATGATACTGAATTGTCATTGAGTTACTGAGTAATACATCACATGTGGGCAGTGGACATCATGCTTTGAGTCTTTGACTTTTGATGGTTATTTTATCAGTTTATTTGAGTTTTGTTTCCATTTTCCAAATGCCAATTTGGACTTCTTTTTTTTAATGTAAATGTGATGAATGATGATGTGTGGGATTTCTTTTTTCTTTTTCTTTTTTTAATTTCAGGGGTTTTAGGGCCCGAAAACTGCCCAAAGAGCTCCTGAGGTGGCCTCAACCCCTGCCCTAAGAACTCCCTAGGAGCCTAAACCCATTCGTGGTGGCCAGGCCAGCCCTTGTTCCTAAGCGCTCGCCTAGGGAGGCCCCCAAAACGCCTAGGCTGGCGCCTCCAACTTTTTGAACATTGACTTCTATTATTGATGTATAAGTTTCTTTTTCAAATGACAAAACTTGACTCTATTTACAACAGACTCTACACGTCACCCTCAATTTACTAAACAAAGTCACTGCCATCACTGATTTAGAGACCCATTCTTGAGCCAGTGCATCCGCTTCCTCATCAGACTTGCATCATATGTGATGGAATAATGCTTTCAAATTCTTTGTGAGTGCCCAAATTCTTCCGAAAAACTACGAGGGCAACAGAGGCAAGAATCCTGATCACTTCTCCAAGTTATAATACATCTAGAATCACCCTCTGTAATTACTGATCTGATGTGCCCTCTATGTTTCTAAGTTCCATATAAAATTGACCAGGGCACCAAGCCTCCACTTCCTTACAATCAAATGTGAGGAGAGGCCCCGAGTAAGTCATCAACACCTCACCAATTGCTACCTCAATATACCACCACCAACTGCAGGTCGCAGGTTCCCTCTTCAGCTTCCTTCGAAGTTCAATTTTTCCCTGCCTCCTGGTGGCTGAACCCACTTCATTGATATGGGTGTCTCTTGGTGCCTTGCTCTTATAATCTCCTTTCATTTAGTCTCAAAGTCAGACACCAAATACTCAGAGCTCTTTTCTTGATCTAGCCCATGATATGACATTGGCCCTAATCCGCTCCTGATTCCACTCGTTTCATGTCTCCTGTCATGAAAGCAACTGTTATTCCTTCTCCAACCATATTAAAAATGGGATTGCTAATAGGGTTAGCCTCCAGAGAACGAGTCCAATCTGCAGCAATGTGAGGTAAACCATTTCGACAGCAGGCTCTCCATTGATGTAGGTTCAATCCATACAAAATTAAAAAAATTAAAACACACAAGACCATACTTGCATAGCTAAGGGACAATGTAGGAATGAAGATAAATTGTTTCTGCATCCCCTTTACACATCGTACATATATTTGAAAGAAGCATACTTACATTTATCAAATGATCAATAGTTAGCACCTTGTCTAATGCCACTAACCACGTGAACTCTCGGGTCTTTAAGTGATCAGGCAATGCACCATGCCCTGCAGGCCACAGAATTGCCTCCCGCACTCCAAGTGTTTGTCCAGTACATCGACCTTATTGATAGTTCCCCTTTCGCTGTCTCGTGATCATATTAAATTGTCGCCATGTTTTGGTTGAAAACAGATCTGGTACAAGCCATGTAACATATCTGTGCAGGCTTGAGTCACTTCTTCCTTCAATCTTCACTGAAGGCTTGGAGTCCAACTAATTTGATGCCCAACACCCCTCCACTGTTTCGGCCACTTTAATGTTTGGTTGAAGTGCCAGAGAAAACATCTCAGGCCGTCCTCCGCTAAGTGTTTGCTCCCCAATCCGATGATCCCAGCAGGAACCTCGTAGTCTAACCATTTCCCACCTACTTGTACTTTGAAAAAGTAAAATATACCATGCTACGTGTAAAGCACAAAAAACTATACCATAAGGAGCCCCAACCATCCACTGTCATGACAGTTGTAAGCCGAGGAACAATTCATCACAATGGTCAGTGGTTGAGAACAAACAGTTGAGACAGCATGTGACATTGTTGTGTAATGCATATATTATTCTATACCTTCCATATGTACCTTCTATACAAATAAGAGAACTTGTTGCGTGGTACTTAACTAGATCTCACTTCATAAATTGCTCTCACAAATAACACGATGGTAGATAATTAAGAATGAAGTACTCGACAGTCTTTATATCCGAACATGACATCTAGACATCATGCAGTTAGACAATTCATGGCCATACCAATGTCCATTGTAGCCTCATCTTACAACAGTTCACAAACTTATTCACTACATTGAAGAAACTCCAAGCCATGGACTGTCTTCTCCCTCCAACTTTGACACACAACTAACGCTCGTCAGGAGTGAGCTAATTGCCTTAACATCAAATCAACCTCTGGCTACTATGTCTTACAAGAAACCTCTCTTAATTCTTGTAAGATCAGAAAATCATTTTTTCTTTTTAAACATTAAGATAAAAAAATAGTTATTGCTCCTAAATCAAACACCAAGGTGAAGTACCACTAAACAACTTCTATACGCAGGTTAAAAACATGGGTTTGGGATCCAAGACTCGTGCAAATCTGCTGAATTGAATCACCTCTTATGTTATAAACGTGCAATTCTCCTATATTTAGAAAAGTGTAAGTTTTATAAAAATCCACAGGGATCATGGCAAGACTTGAACAACCTCGATGACCTCCCAAAAAAAGCTTCTTTTTTGACAAAATTTAGAAATAAGATATTCTAAAGAAGAGGCATATTTTGTACAGATACGACTCCTCGGATTGACAAGGAAATCTCAGTCGGAGGCTGAGTCTAAGTTTTCAAAGAATGGTTACAGAGAGAAAGTGTAACTTTGGGTCGTCTCCAAGAGATGAGCTTGCACCTTATCTTTTTGAGACGCTGCTTTATTATGATAATCTGAACTCCAATCAGATCACTTTGGATCCCCCTCTCATTGTGGACGAAATACATTGAGTCGATTGTTGCATTGTTTCCAAATGGATAACAACAGGAGTTATCACACTTCATCAATTATCTGTAAACCAGCAGATACAAATACTTTCATCCCAAGGTAATGTCATCATCTTACCATCAGATTTTTAGCACACAAATTCTCTCTTACTAAAGACTTTGAGGGTAGGGTTCAGTCTATGTCTTGCAAAGAATTTTGAGGGTGGTGAGTCAGTATATATTATGTCATATAGATTATGGCATATCTGAGTTGGATAGCATATACATAATTATATCAGGTGTATAAGCCTTTGTATTTTTTCTTTTTAACTTTTTCCACAAGAATACCTGCAATATCCACGATTTTCTTTACAAACATAAGCAGATGTAGAAAGGAGTAAGTGCAACTATAATCGGCCAAGAGAATGAATGAACATTAAGAAATATTTGGAAAGCAAGAGGTCACCTTGCATGATCAAATCCAGATATAAGGAGCAGTGCTGCTCACGCGCAAAAGTCCACTCTTCAACTTCCAGATACAAAATTGCCAATAAAATACAGAAAAACCATAGAGCTTCCAAATGCTGATAAAGTGATAATTGTTCTCAGCTCGATCTTAACTAAGAAAATTCTAATAATTAACAAGAAATCCAAATATTATGCACCTCATTGATTTCCATTAATATTATCAAATAATAGTACATAACTCAAACAACTCTTCCTAGATAGAAATACAGCATGGCATCTATCAAACCCCACACATACAGATATCTACTACACAAAGAAACCTTTTCAAGTGCATCTCAGCGGGCATTTTAAGTCTCAACCGAATACAGGACCAAAATGTGTAGAAAATCAATTATCAAAATGAAAAGAAAGATTATTGAAAGGACGTGAGAAAACAATACGCTCAAACAATTCTGGCAATGTTTAGTCAGCCAACTTTGCCAAACGGTGTAAAGTATTCCTCGCCAATCTGTTCCCAGGATCAATTTTTAAAACCATTCTCAAGTCCTCAGCACCAAGTTTGTACTTTTCAGTGCTCTCATAGAGAAGGGCACGCTGTAATAGCACTGACACATTAGCTGTATCATGATCCAGTACCTGAAACACAGAGAAGTTTCAGAATCAGCAAAAACGATGTATAAAAGAAAGGAAGAAGAAGAAGAAGAAGAAATAGGCCATCATTCCATAAGAGATAGCACATGCCTTAATCCTATGACGAGAAAATATAATCACAGAAAAAGAAATGGAAAGGAAAATAACAAATATATTATTTATAATACTATGAGAAAGGCATTTCATCCCCCCCCCCCCCCAAAAAAACGCCTCCATCATCATCATCATCATTTCAAGGGAATCTGATGTCTGCAATTCCCAATGGTACAGTACACAACCCCTAAGAAGAAAGGAAAATAAGAGAGAAATGATACCTTGGAGCAGTCAGCGACAGCCTTCTTGTACTCCCCAACTTCCTTGTAACAAGATGCTCTACTCATCAAAACCTCTGCCATCGAATCCGAATTACCTGCCTTTTCCATCAGTGTAACAGCCCATGATAACCACTTTATAGCATCAGCATACTGACCCTGTTTCTGATTATCTATCCCTTTGCTTTTGGCCATCGAAGCTGAGACACCAGCAGGTGGAGGTGGTAGTCCCTCAAGCTCAGTTGTTGGTCCCTCATCATTCCCACCAAACTCTGAACCCAAACCCCAATCGTCATCCCCCGAAAAGGCCTGGCTTTGTGGGTTTTCAACAACAGGAGCTGATGACGTTAACGAAGAAAATAGAGTATCAAGGGGATCATCAATTTTGCTCTTTGGAGCCTGGTTTTGAGAAGAGAAATCATGGGTTGGCATACTAAAAGCATCTGCCTGTCTTAAATTCGAACTTGAGGATACCCCAGCAAAAGGATCTGAGCTCTTAGTAGCAGAACCAGCACTAAACATATTGCCTCCAGCCATGCCTGGAATTGGGTTCGAGGCAAAAGACTGGTTTACCGGGGATGCCTTCTGAAAATCTCCGAAAAACGCAGCATTGGTCTTGGAAGAAGATGGATTTTTTTGTCCTATAGAGGCCGGGGAGGACTTCGACCCAAAGTCAAATAAATTACCAAAAGGGTCACTCTTTGAAGCACCAATACCAGTCGTCATAGAGTCTGAAGGGCTATTGGTGTTAATATTACCCTTGTTCATGGGCTGTTGGCTAGGAAGACTTCCTAAACTTTCCACTGAACCCCAACTACTACTACTCTTTAAAGGAGTGGACTTTGGAAGAGCATCAGATAAGTTTCCCATTGAGAAAGAATTCTTGGGGGCTGTTTCCTTAAGAGGAGCATTACTCTTCCCTTGTCCTAAAGCAGGCCCAAGTAAATCCCCAAACAAATTGGCCTTGGAATCTCCAACTAACCCGCTCGTTTTATAGCTTGAAGGGGTCGAAGTAGTCCAGCTCTTCCCAAAAATATCACCCACCATAGAAGTGGGGTTCGATAAGCCTGAGAGTCCAGACCCACTAGACCCATATTGGGTTGGTTTGGGTGCAGGGTTAGAGATGGGCTGGTGAGTCCAAGAGGGTTTATAAGGTGGATTCTGTTGTCTTTTATTACTCAAGGGTTTTGTGGCCTGGTTATTTGAGGAAGCTCCTCCTAACCCAAAATCGAAATCGAATTTGTTATGGTTCACAGAACCCATTCCTGAATTGTCCATTCTTCTAGCATTAGAATTCATGGTTCCCCAATTCCCTTGTTCAAAGATCTTCAAAACTCAAATCAATAAATTATGGCCCCAAATCCACAGATGCCCTGTTAATTATCAAGATTTGGTCATATGCCATTTCAACATACAGAACAACCAATGTGAGAGGACGAAAGAAACGGAAAAAAAAAAACCAAATGCATAAAACGAGGAGAATCACATAATCCCAAAACCATCTTTATACACAGAGAAGATAAAAAATGGGAATCAACCACATTATAAACAAAGAGATCAACAAATTAAATACAACTCCAGAAGAATCAAGAGCCAATATACAACAATCTCAAAAGAAATTACAGAACCCACAAAATTACAGAACCCACAAAATTACAGAACCCACAAAATGGCCACAATTAATAAAGAAAGAGAAATAGAGAGAGAGAGATTGAGAGATCAGCATACCTTGTAACGGGAAAAGAGAGAGATCAGCGATTGTCTCGGGCGATAACCTGCTAAAGGAAGAGCCCGAAGCCAATGAGGTCGCACCAAAGCTTGGATCGACCCTTTTTACGGCGAACGCATCGGGTCTTTTTATTTTATTAAAAGGTGCGGTTTGTATAAGGTGAGGCCGCAAACTCCGTCTGAGGCACAGTGTTGAAAGATAATTCTTTATTACTTTTGATGGATTGAAAAAAAAATTATATCTAGGTATGAAATTTAAAACTTTAAAAACAATGTCGATCGATCTACGAACCTTTAAAAATATTAAAAATTGATGCGCTACATAATTGGTGCGGTTTGTATAGAGCCTAGGTTCTAAACAAACAAATTAGAGCCTACCTTCAAATAATATTGAGAGATGTGGTTTCAATACCGGAAATCTTTTTGATAGCCTTAAACATATTTTCATCTTTATTTATAAATTTTAAATTTAAAAAACAGTGTAGATCGATAGATCTATGAAAATTTGAAAATCTAAAAAATTGACAGTCCAAAAATACGTTACAAAATACATTATTTCCAAAACTTAAAATCTACTTTTTTCTCATGTCCATACATCTTGTTGTCAAGATAATCAATTTGAAGATATTTAGGCATCAAAACAACCTCTTCTAGTGAGATTTAAGTCGTAAGTTCCAATTTCATTGTTTAGTGCCTCGGCTCAATATAAACATGTCCCCTATATAATGCATTATAAGATACACTACTTCTTAGATTTGAAATCTATTTTTTTTTATGTTTATACATTTGGAGGTAGAGATGATCGAGTTAATGGTTTTTCGACATCAAAACAACCGTGAGTTTTTTAGGTACGCCTTCATTTGATTGTTCAGAGCCTCAACCTTATATACAAATGTTGTCCTTTTCTAAATTAATTTAGTCCTCGGCAATATGCAAGCCATTATTTATTAATCTAGAATAACAAATTTGTCCTCATTTTGTTTTCAAATGAATCACTCCTAAGCAAAGGCTATAGAATCTAAATTTCCAGATGTGACTCAACAGTAGATTGAGTGACTAGATAGTAATACACGGAATTTTGGTTTAGATGTTAAGTTCGATCTAAAAAATTTGTTCGAAATCGAAATTGTAAGAAAATTGAAATTTTCTAATAATGTGCTATAAAAACCTTTCATTATATAAGCAGGTCAAGCTTATACTTAACCATCAAATATGAAAACCGACTGCTAAAGTGTGTTGTATAGTTTAAGAAAACATATTTTAGACTTTGTGCCCAATTAATGGTGCACTCTCAATCGCCTGGTTTCCCATCTAACAACGATGAAGATTGTGACTCCTTCTTCCCAAAACTAAATGGTCTTGTTATAAATATTTTTATTTAAAATATGAATTTTTTTTTTTTTCCTAAGTAGTCCCTAACTTTTTAGGTAATTTAACTCAATTTGATAATAGATGTCAAATATTATATACCTAAGTGGGGAAGTGCAACGGGAGTTTTATGTGATTGCCGCATACTAATGAAATCGAAGGGCAAGTTCTATAGGACAACGATGAGACCAGCTTTGCTTTTTGGAGCAGAATATAGGTTGGTCAATAAACCATATAATCATAGAATGAGTGTAGCTGAGACGATGATGTTGAGATGGATGAGTGACAAGATAAGAATGAATTAGAATTCAAAACAAATATATGGGGAGAACTTAGGTGATGCTCCAATAGGCGATAGAGACGAGAGAAAATAGACTTATGTGGGCTGGCCATGTGCAACACATACCTAAATAGAACATAGGAGGTGCGAGTTAATTCAAGTAGAATGCTAAAAAAGTATTTGAGATAGACTCAAAAAGAAAGGTTGAAAATATTGAGAAACTATATGAAAATTTATCACTTTGCTTGAGGGTATGGTCGTTGATAGAGCATAATGACTGATCATGATTTATATAGCCAACCCCAAATAATTTAAAACAAAAATTTGATGTCAAATGTTATACGCCTCCACCTCACATAAAATCTAAAAGCCACTATTCACCACCAGAATTTGCCGGAGTTTCCGCCAAGAAAAGGAGAAAACACAAATATGATTTTTATGTAATTCTAAGGCGGAGATGATTCAATTTCATCAAGAAAAGAGGCTGAAATTCATCGAAATTTAAACGACCCTCGAAAAATCAAAAGGCATTCCATCATTATAAGTAGGGCAAGATGGTCATAATTAAAACAACAAAAGCTCCCGAGTGGCACTGGCATTAAACGGGTCTTAGATCTGCTCTCTATTTGCACCGACATTTGCTGCCCATACAACTGTCTTATTAGCGAACGTTTTTTTCTTTTGCCTCTTCTCCCTATCCTGCTGTCAGTTGACAACGGACAACGCTAGAGGGGTAGGGCATTGCTTACCAGGACAATGAGACCATATCATTTGTGATGCTCCAAACAATGGGGCAGCTTTTTTTCAAAAAATAAAATAAATAAATAAATAATTGTAGTTTTCAATATTTTGTATTATCCGCATCAATTGCTTTTAAATTTGGGGTGTGTATGTTTCTATTCGTAACTAGATTATCATCTTCATCAAAGCTTTTTTTTAACTAATTGGGGTTAGCTACATATGTCCTAGTATGCTATTTTGCTTTATAATGGATCATACTCTCATTGAGTTCATAAATCATAACTAGTTAGAAAATAAATATAAAAAAAGTAAATTACAAAAATATTTATGAATCTTGACGGGATAAATTTTTATTATTGAATTATTTTGCGTATTTTTTATAGGAGTATAATGATTTTAAAATACGACAAATTTTAGCTCGATGTATATAAAAAAAAGAGAGTATATCATATGCTACTAAAAAGTGAATAAAAAGTGAAAGTTGAGTGTAAGATGTGTAATAAAAGATATTGCTTCTTAGTTCCCAAAAATAAATTGGATTTGATTCTATTTTTTCAAGCAAAACTAAAGTGCAATTAATAAATAAAACAATGACGGACTTATAATATAAGGGCCATATATTAAGGTAGTCATCCGTTTAATTTTCTCATTTCATTATGTAATATGAACCTCACTCCTTCCGGCTTTCTACCTTGAATTTGTATACATAGAATATACTTCATTCCACTGCTCTATTTTGCTTTATCTTTTTATGGGCAAGCTTTTTATGCTTTCCCTACGGCATAGAAATTCTATCCTCCCTCTTATCCAATCGTCTATTCTGAATGGAGGACTGAGATTGCCCCAATCACAATATGACATCTCTACACTATTTTATTTTTATTTTTATTTTTATAAATTATTTTGACACCAAATTTTGGACGTCATTCCTCTATTAAACTTACACTAACGAAAAATATATATAAAAAAAAAATTTAATAAAATAAAATGACCAAAATACCCCTGAAAATTTAAAGGGGTATTTTGATCATTATAATTTATCGAAAAATTATTTTTAATATTTTTTATAGGTGCTCCCCAATGAGAAGATAGCACGTACCAAACTTCACATTCATACAATTTCTATAAAAAAACTAAAAATAAAATACTTTGAGATATTGGATCTAAGATCAAACGATGCGCGGCTCTTGATGAAAATTGGACTGGATAGGGGGAAAATAGAACTTATGTGGTGTAGGGAAGCGTAGAAACCTTTCCCTTCTTTTATTTGTGTTTTTTATTCTTATTCTCCCCGTCTTTTCACTCTTCCTCAATTCACAATTTATTTTGTTTTGTTGCTCTCCTTTGAAATAGGAAATTTGATACCTTTGTCATCCTCGTGTAGATTCTATTTGACTTACAAAATAGTATGATTGCAATCCATCCTTTAATTTTTAGTATTTTCCATTGGCTTCTTTTGTGGTTGGGTCCATATTAGTTAGCTCACATGCGTGAACGTTTTTTTTTTTTTAATGTCACAGGTCTTTGGTCGTGTGAGTGTGCTATGCGAACAAAACCATAAAGCCCTAAATAAACAAAATAAAGGATTTATACTATGAGATTATTTATTTTTGGTACAAAAAAATCGCAATTATTTTTAGTCATTGAATGAAAAATCTTGTAGATGAAAGTGTGTTGCAATATTCAAGAAATTTCATCTTGGGCATTGTGCCCAATTAATGACACAGCTTTAACCGCCCGATTTCAAATCCAACGGTCAATGATGATTGTGACATCTTTATATTAAAAATAAATGGTCTATTTATATACATTTCCATAAAATAAAAGTAGTCCAAATATTTTATCAAGAACCATTGATCAGGTGATGGATACCAATCTAAACTCTGAAGGCTACTAAGTACATCCTATCCCGTGAACGGCCTTAACGTCTCATGATTGCCTATAATGTCATGGGACGTGGTTTCTATGCGGGCTAGCTTGCTGTGATATCACATTGTTCACATAATCAATGTTAGAGTTATTTTAAAATAGCTAGAGATTAATTATTTAATTAAATTGAAAAACATTTCAAAATGGGATAGTTTACAAAGAGACCATTGATCTTTTCTACATGAGAGTCACAATCATTTTTGTCCCTTAAATTTCAAAATGAGTGGTTGTAGAAGTGTTATTGAATAGACATAAAGGTCAAAAAAATATATTCTCGGACCTCGTGGCTCATCTCAATCTATCAAATTTAACATCTAATGAGTGAGAATGATTGTGGCCTCCATGTACAAATAATAAATGGTCTCTTTACAGACAATCTCTTTCAAAATACTATGCACTACGATTATTTATTTTTAGCAGAAAGATATCATAATTATTATTGATCATTAGATATGAAATGGGGCAACTAGGGTGTTTGTAATCATTGTACACAAAATTTTAAATAAAATTATCCACACCTATATCCCAAACTAGTAAGTTGGTATTCCTATTAGATTTCTCGCCCAGCCTCAAGAAAGAGTTAGATGATTTTTTCCAACACTACCCAGCATAAGAAAGAGAGATATATAATAGATAGGGAGATTGCAAAGAACGGCTTTGATACAAGTGATTTGAGCCCCAAGCGATAGGAAGCGGCCGTGTCATAGGTCTAACCTCCTATTGGAAGTTATCTATGAAAATGTTTTAGAGGAGGTTAGACCTTCCAAAAACCTCAGCCACGATTGTGAAGCCTAGAGATACACCTTCAACGGCCATTCTATAAAAAGGGTTTACCAACACTGAGGGGGAGGCCATGGTATTTCATTGAGAGGGATTTTGCGGCACACCTTAGTCTGTCTGGACAAAGAAGAGATGATATCGACAGACTCCAATGCCCATAAGCTTGAATTTAGCCATGTTAATAGTTATCTTTATAGGCAACTTGAAGTATCTAAGGAAAGACCAAAGAGTATAAAGCTTTGAGATAGACCTACTAAAAACCTGAGCCACGAATGCAAAAAGGAAGGGAGAGAAAGGGTCACCTTGTCGAGGCCCTCCGAAAGTAGGGAAGTAGCCCATAGGGGAGCTATTTATGAGAACAGAGAAAAAAACGAGGATATGCATATGTGAATCTCCATAGCCCATGAGACTCATAACTTGATTAAAGATTGACCAATCCACATGTTAATGGGATGAGGCCCGGGGTTTTAGAAATTCATGATGAAGAAGGGACTCTGACAAGGAGCCTTTGTTCTCACATTCTCCTGTCTTGCCCAGGCAAGAATAGGAATGGACCTAATGCTTAGGTGGTTAGGGTAGCATAGTAACACAACATTATGCCTTGAGTTCCATTACTACCTATTAATATAATTTTTTTTTTTTAAAAAAGAAACAAAAACACCGGTACTTGAAGTTCAACTCATAGATAACAACAAAAATGGAATTACTATTGAAAGGGACTCTAGCAATATCTCTAATGCTAAAAGTGCCATGGAGGATGGCCACATCAGAGATTTTACAAGTAATTGGCATGAATAAATAGTCCATTGCTATAGAACAGGTACCATGAAGGCTGATACTTCAGCAAAATTGCTAGTCACTGCTCCTTGATACCTTACAAAGTCAACATTTTGTGCCTATATTCGATGAGGTGTTATCATTAATAATTCAATGCTTAAGTAAATTTAACCTTGATAATTAAGTACCTATTGTGTGGAAGTGTCCATCATAAAGTTATTTGAGATAAACTTATAGATAATTAAATTTTACATGCAAATTTATCTTTTTAAAAAGTTATTTTACTTTATTCAAAGTGATTTGCTAAAACAATATTTATAGGAAAAAAAATAGCTAAAAATAGAAGGAAATCGTAACAAAAATTAAAAAATTAAATAATATTATATATAATAAAATCAAGAAGTTTATATAAGGTTGAAACTTTAAAATGTAGAATTAAGATGCACCCCAAAAATATATCAGAAAAGGTTGTTTGGATGTTAGAGGGCCATCTAGTTGTTTGAGATGCATGAAAATGAAAAAAAAAGGATTTCAAATCCCAAAAAAAGTGCATCTTGCAACACATTATCTCGACCATATTTTTTAAGATTTTCATGTGGTTATAGATCTACTTAATTTGAATTATTTTTGGAGTTCAAACTTTTATAAGTAGAGATAAAAATGGATTCGCAGGACTCTTAAGATTTTTTGACACCAAAATTGCATCTTATGATAAAAATTAGAATTATGTCTCACTTTGATGGTTTAAAGTTGTAACTTTATATAAACCACACTCAACAAAAAATACTTGCCAAACAACTAACAAAAATAATATTATCTATAGTATGTTAATTTTAGACAGGATGGTTTGTTTCGCATAAAATTAAATAATTCATATCCTTGCAAAGTTTGAAGAGCTTAATAAATAGACTCAAGTTAAGTAAATTAGAAAGATAAATTTTAAACTTTGAACCCCTGTAGAGGCTCTAGAGTCTAGAATGTTCTTCGGCTGGCAACTTATATGAAAAAATAATTGAAATAATTGCTTTTCCTCTCCATACATTAAAATTCCGACATTTTCTCGCGGTTTTCGGCTTTAAGCGGCACCTTGAATTGGAAGAATTTTTTTTTATACAATGTAAGCTTTGCATTCTCGATTCTTCTAATGAAATTCCAATTAACGAAAATTCTTTATTACCTTGAAATTATTTTCTCCATTTTTTTTCTTTCCGATCGCTGACTGGCTAAGGTTTCTTAACCATTGCGCGAATTAGGTTCAGGGAGTTGAATCTAGGGTCTTGAGTATTAACTAAGTTTAGAAAAAAAAATTGTAACGGGAACAAATTTAGTATAATGTGGTCGCTAGGGTTCATGAATCAGATACCAAAGCTAGGACTCTTGAGAGCTGATTTGGAATAGCTCTTGTGTTTAATGGAAAAGAAAAGGTAAATTTCAGTTCATGTAGTATGCTATGGCTTTTTGTTGATCGCTGTTTTTCCAAGTATTAGATAGGCATTTGTTTTTGCATGTTTGCCGTTGGATTAGGGTTTTGAATATATTTATAGACAAATGGGATTTGGATATGGGCTATTTCATACTGATCATTGCTCTGATTCTTGAGTATGAGAAGTTAATTGAAATTGTGTTTGTAAGATATTAAAGCATGGAGAAACGTGTCAATAGGGTTTATGCATAAAGGGAATGCTTCAATTCCAGGTATATTGTTTTGTTGAAGTAAAGTTCGGTGCTCAGTACAAGGTTCCGATTACAGGTATTTAGGGTTTCTGGTTTCGCATTTTCAATTTCCAAAGATGAAAAACCCTAGAGTTTTTCTTCGTATTGAGCAAAACATGGCCACTACTTTTCTTTATGAAAAATCCGCACTTCTAACGTCGTTATCCTCTTCATTATGTATTGTTGTTCATGTCAAGTATTCAGCCACGAGTACCCTGCCCGGCTCTGCACCCTTCTTTTCATTAACTTAATGGTCTCTAAACTAATGGGTTACATGGATTTCACATGCTATGGTGTAGTTCCTTACAGAATTTTCAATTGTTGAAATTAGTATTTAGTTGCAAGTTTTTGACCTTACAATCGGAAGTATCCAAAGGAAATTGGGTACTTTATATATTCTACATTAACTTTTTTTTTCTTCTCAGTTTCAAATTACAATGAATGAACAGTGAAGCATTCGGCTTATTTAGTTCTAGTTTTCTTACCTTCTTTTGGTGGATTCATTAGAAGTGCAATGCAGTCTTTTCTGTCTGGTGGCATCATCGTGTTGTCTAAGAACTGAAACAGTGAAACTGCTAATTGCTGATGATGTTATTCACCAAAGTTGCAAATACACTGAGACTACAATGCAACAGTAGTTGGAACTTGAAAATTAACATGTCACTCATTGTGATAAGCCAGAACTGTAAAACAGGAGTTTTTATGAAGTAAAATCCGGGTACAACTATTAGAAAAGCGATTATTGTATCCTGTGAGGCCATTTATATTTGTTACAAGGAGGTCACAATTGCTACCAGCTATTAGATGTCAGATTGGATGCCTTGGGGTGTGTCACAAAGTTCAAATTTTTTTTTTTTTTTTTTTTAAAGTTTGAGTCTAGGTAATGATGCATTCACAACTACCCGATTTGAAATCTGACGAACGAAAGTGATTGTGACCTCCTTGTATTAAAAGTAAATAGTTTCTTTGTATACTTTCCCAAAAGAAAAAAAACTTGCATTGTCTTATTGTAGTAAGATTTATTGTGAATTTCTAAGGCAATAAAATTTACTTGGGTTTAGGATGAACTGAAACATATTGCGATAAATAGGCTAAACAGTCCTTTGTTAATCATATTATTGTACATCAATGAAGTTTTCATTTTCCAATCTTGCCTTCAGTACCTCTTTTAAGCTAATCAAGGCCTCAAGTAAAAAGGCTATTGCTAGCCTCTCCTAATTATCAACTTTAATCTTGGCATAGATTACTGAAATTCACAACTAATTAAAAACCCATCTGTTATAATGAATCAGAAACTAGACCTCAGCCTTAGAAGTCCTTAATGGAGATGTGGAGTTGACCATGTGAGGAAGCAGACACTGCCCTAGGTGTCTTACTTCTAACTAGGCTATCCACTGGTAAGGAACTTGTGAAAAATCTCTTAATGTTAGGCCAAACCAAAAATTGTAGAGTAGGAACTACTGTACTGAAGGTATCCTTGTTTATTTTATTACTGAAGGTATCCTTGTTTATTTTATTTTATCTTTTTTACTTTTTCTGGTCATCGTAACTAGCTTTATCTTTTTGCAGTTGTAAATTGTTTTGAAACTAGCATCGCATCAAACTCTAGTTCTCTGTGGGTCTTTCTATAGCTTATTGATATATCAGGTTGAACTTTGTTTCTTGGGCCTTTGCTCTTTTTGGTTTTTATTGACTTTGCCAAACTTTCGACCATGATGATGTCAAATGGGGTGGTTTTTAGTTTCGTGTATGCAGAAAAGAATAATTCATATTTCCCTTTGACTTATTTTGACGTTTCAATCTTGCAAAAGGAAACAAATCATTTTATATATGTAGCCTATTTTAGGTGCCTGGAATCCGTGCATCAAATTTTATGGGACTTCTGTTCTCCCTTTGATATCAATTTTGGAAAAAAAAAAAAAGAAAAGAAAAGAGAAAGAGGAGTATTAGCAAGCAGCAATTGAACTAATGCTCCTTTGTTGTAATAACTGAGCAGCCTATCCTTCGTTTAGATGTTTCCCCCTCCTCCACTTTTTCATTGCGTCATCTTTTAATTGAACTAGAATTAGATGTTCCTGAAACCGTTTTAGAGTGTCTTCATGTTTTTTATTCTATTATAATACAAAGAAGCCATAGGACTCTCCAGATCTGCTTATGCACTTATTTCTCTTTCTATCTTCTCTTTTTCATTGTATTTATAAACCAAAAGCTTGTTATGGTACACACCTAGCGGAAGATGGTTTTTTCCCATACCTAGAGAAAGATAGTTTTACTTGTTACTATTAAAAGTATGAAGGCATGTTACCACCTGGTAGATCTTGGTTGAGTTTGACTTAGAGTTCTATAGATCAGACTTGACTTAATTCCATAGCTAAAGTTCATTTAATTTAAAAGTGTGCTGCTGCTTCCAGGCATGAGCTAGTTATTGTTCATGTGCAATATTGTTGTCTGGATTTCATTCCTTGTTTGTCTTGGATTACCATTTCACATGCTTCATGTTTTAAATTTAATCAATGCTCGTGCAGTGGATGTCTCTCCAAAAGTGCAGGCACAAATCCAAATTTGGTAGGTTTCATGTATAAGTATTTTCATCTTAATTTAGAAGTACTTAATTTAGAAACAATACCCTGGATTCGAGGAAAAAGAGTCACTTCGGCGATCCTAGAAAAAAATGGTCGTGATCCAAATCCTGCTAAAGTAGGAGTCAGCATTGAAGGAATGGGGGTTTCTCTAATAAGAAATGGCTTACAACCCATCCATGACATCTTTCTGAAAAGAAGCCCTGCCTCACTAAGGCTCCATATCAATCGACTCCTTATCTTTAGCTACTAACTACCAGTCCAGTCCCTGCCAAGGGGGAATGGACGAATGAAACCAGAGAAAGGGCTTGTACTAGTAGAGATTCTGGGGGAACTCCATATCGATACGGGTCGAATGCAACTTCCAACCTCTTCCAGTTCATCAGCCTAACCGGCTTCTCCGATCGGATTGAGAAACGGACGAGATACATATAAGCCCTTTCTCTGGTTCCATCTGCCTTTGGTAGACAGAAGAGAAAGGCTTGCTTGAAGGGGCGAGCTGCACTCATTTCTCTTTATGCACCACCCTTGACATAGAGATGTTGACGCTCTTAGTTAATCACATGGTGTGTTATCCCACCCATTGTGCTTTTATCGTATGCCATTGCCTTGACTTCTGGCTATTCAACATGAAGAGATGCTAAGTTGGATCCATATCTGGGCTGGCTGGTAGTAGAGAATGCGAGTGAGACCTCTACGCCTGCCATAAAGGCTGCTCCCATCTATGGATTAGTACTGATAAAACCTCTGCTCGGGCTTGGGCCTTGCCCCTTGGTCGGGCCGAGTGGGTCTTGTTTGAGTCCACAAAGGGAGAAAATGAAAAATTAAACTGTAAAAATCTAAAAATATATGAAAAATATAAATAATAGAAAATTTCATCGGATGGTTTGATTTTCATTAAAGACCGGCCATTGTATTTTGAAACTCAGACAAACCAATTCCTGTACTGAAAAATGGGAGAAAATATAATGGTTATTTTCTTGAATGCTTGCAAATGATTTTTTAGCATAATCTGAAAGTTGGGATTAAAAACCGGGATTTCGGGCTCCTTTGCTCAAGAAAATGGAAAATGGGGGGTGGATTCCCCCTCTCTGCCCTGCCCTTTCTGTATTTTCAGCAACAGTACTTGGGCGAGTACTGTTTGGACAAAGCTATTACTGTACAGATGCATTCAGCCTAAGGCTATACACATGAGCTCGCCTCAGCACCATCTCTGCCTTAATTTCCTTTTATTGCTATATGATTCTGCATTCCTAGATTTACACCACACATTCCTATCAATCCTATGCTGTTGGAATTGTAATGATTTCTTCCTGGTAGTTCTTGATCTATAGTTTCCAGTTGGCACAATCTATGAGTATCTTGAGCCATCTTGTTGAAGTAATTCCTTCTTCAGACCTATGTGACAGTAATGAGCCTATCAAATTATTAACTACAGCTGCCATGGAGGATTTGTTATCTTTGCTTCTTTTAAAATATCTTGAACAGTTTTCTTATTCTTTCTGTCAGTCCTTATTCAGCCATCTATCTGGTGCATGCTTCTAAATTTGTCAAGTCCTACAGTTCTCTTGAAAATTTTCAAGGTCAAAGTCTGACAAGCTTGTCCTGTCATCTTCTCTTCCTTCAATGCAGCCTTGGCACACTGGATTCATTTGATCATCTCAAGGGCAGCAATGCCCTTGATCATTCTAATGAGGAAAAGAAGGCTTCTAGATTAAGTGTTCAATGGATGTCTACAAGTTGTGAAGAAAAGAAGGCAGTGGTACATGCAGAAATGGAGAGAGTCAATAAGCTTCCTGCGAACAGCAGCTATGCAAATCATAGGATGCGGGTGTTGCACAAAGTTCTGCAACTCATGTCCCTTAAGGTAGTCTAATTATCTTTTGTTTCTATTGAACAGTTTTCATGTTTATATGTTGTGTAAAACTTCATTTTTTGCTCAGCTAATATTGTGCTTCTGATAAATAATTATATATCTCTTGCTATATAAACCTGTTATCAATTTTAGCCTGTTTAACTATCATAGTATTGTATACACAAATGTGAATATAACTGCTTAAATATGTTCTAGTATGTACCCAGACTATAGGGTCCAGATAGCTCTTAACTTCGTCCATCACAAGTACATTTGCCATCTTCAACATGTCTCTTGGCTCTTGATGGAAAAAAAAGGGGAATCGGAAATTCTTGCTAGTTAATTGCCATTTGGCTGATTAGGTTTAGGTAAAAGGAGAAGATATTTCTGTAGAAAATAAAAATTGTTGTACTGGACCACCATGTTATTGGAATGAATGCAACTCATTACAAATCTTTAGATTGCATTTGAATTGGCACTTTGATAGTTTGATCAATGTTTAGATATGGAAAGGGAAATTCCAGAACTGATTTAAAAGATGTAAATGCTATCTAGAAAATTTTGGTTCCAAAAGGAATTACCTTTATCAAACGATAATATTGATTTTCTATTTTTGATTGATTGATTTTGGATAGCTATGGAGGGATGCTCAACCATTATGTATCCAGAAATTACTTCTCTCTAACATGACCAATGTTCCACTTTACTTCTATTTGACATGATTCTAGGCTCTTTCTTTCTTAACAAAAACTTATATACCAGTCTTCCATTTAATTCTGAAAACTGCTTCCTCCCTTATTGTTTTGATGTTGGATTTGTTGAGGGTATTATGAATTGGCATTCTCTTTCACGCCCTTTGTCATAAGAATCTCTTTATGGCAGGGTCCTTGCTTCAAAATTGATTCTTTACAGATGCTTTGGATCCTGGACTAGGGAAAAACTGGCACTTTTTATGTATTTTTGCATTTTATTATATGGGTGCGGTTTGTATAGAGCCTAGGCTCTAAACAATCAAATTAGAGCCTACCTTCAAACAGTGTCGAGAAATGTGGATTCAATACTGGAAATCTTTGTGATAGCCTTAAAATATGTTGTCATTGTTATTTATAAAGTTTAAAGCTTTAAAAATAGTGTAGATCGACAGATCTATGAAAACTTGAAAATCTTGAAAATTGACGGTCCAAAATGTGTTACAAATTATACTATTTTCAAAACTTGAAATTCATTATTTTCTCATGTCCATGCATCTTGATGTCGAGATGATCAATTTGAGGATATTTGGGCATCTAAACAACCTCTTCTAGTGAGATTTTTGAGGTGGGCTCTAATTTAATTGTTTAGAGCCTCCGCTCTATATAAACTTTTCCCTTATTCTTTATGGTATATATCCTAAAAGTTGTTGATAACCAACTCACTATTCACTCCCCACCCTCCAAAAAAAAAAAAAATATTGATATTCTTAAATGTGTTTTATATATTAAAAAGTTTTGTTTGAAAGATTTTTTTTTGAGAAGGTTGCTTCAACAATCCAACATCAAAACAATAAGGGAGGAAGCAGTTTCAGAATTAGTTTTGTTTGAAAGATTGTCATTTGGGACAAGCAACATGGGCCATGCTTTTTATCAAATATTATTCTTTTGCCCAAGTCTTATCGGATAGGAATTACTTATGGGTTTCCTATAAAAACGGTTTTTTCGCCGTTGTGGTCAGTTATCTCTGTTAAAAGCAATTATTTACTTATTAATTTATTTTGAAAAGTTTATTATCATAATTTATAATTTTTTATTTTGTATTGTTTATGTATTGGCAGAGGACCACCTCACAAGATGAAGAGCTGGAGTTGCTTTTTGCTGGGCTTTCTCTGTGATGGAGAGGTAATCTAATAGAATCATGTAATTATAGTTCAGTATAGATTCTTGAGCCAGTATGTTTTGAGTTACTGTACTTATCTGCTCGATTTGCAGGGGCTTATTTAGGGCGTCAGGGCTTTGATATTTTGTATTATAATGTACTGGCAAAAAAGGACCACCTCACAAAATAAAGAGCTGGGGTTGCTTTTTACTGGGCTTTCTCTGTGATGGAGAGATAATATAAATTATATAATAGAACCTTGTAATTCTAGGTCAGTATAGATTCTTGATATCTGTTGGACTTGGGGTGGCTTGTTTAGGACATGGCTATAAAATCCTTGATTTTGTTTGGAACCATGGAATGATTTATTTGCAGCCATTGTGTTCTGCTCTCTTGGATGTTGGAATGAGAAAAGGATTGTTCTTCTTTTAAAATTTGAAGAAATTAATATTTTCTGTTATATTCTTTCCTTCCTAATCTTCTTAAATGGATTTTCTTTCATCATCTGAATTATATAAAGATACTGTAGAATCATAATTCTGAAAAACTTATTATGTAATATGTTCTATAATTACAAAACATTGAATGGCTGCATTTTAGGCCACTACCAATACTGGCATCAACTTATGATGCCTCTGAGAGACCCAACATAGAAACCCAAATCCTCCCATCTTAGCTTTAACCTCTACAGTCTCCTCCACTCACCACACCATATAGAAGTCGTTTGGAGTCTGTTGCCTAGGTGGGCACTATGGTTAAGATATTTTCCAGAGTTGGCATCCTGAATGGTCACATCTTGTATACCAGGAAAGAGGGAAAGAAATGATTTTCAGTAGTTCATATATGAGTTGCTTGGGTGTCCAAGGTAATAGGTACTTGGCTTAAGCCTTAGCCGTAAGGATTATACAATTGATAGATGAAAAAGCAAGACCTATAGTGAGAAATTAGAAACATGCTTAATTTGATTGAATTTTGGATGCAAACACTTTCTGAGGGTTTCATGTCTGCAAGTTGTAACCCACTTTCAGATTGTTTTTGTTGCAGGTCTGGGATGGCGTTCTGTAAAGAATCCAGCTCCCTCCCTATGTTAATCGATTGTAGCGTGGCGAGGTTTCTTTGAACCCATGCTTCCCTCCTGGAATCCCGTTTTATGATTTTGCTTTTAGGTCCCTTTTGAGCTTGTGTTTCTTCCCTGAATTTCATTAACAAGTGCAAATTTGTGTAAAAGAAACAGTAAATGGTATGGTCCCCTCCACACTAAAATACTGTGAAAGTCCACTTTTCCTATGAATTAAGATGAAACCCTCACAGTTTCCAATGTAAAGACTGGATTTTAGGAGCTCCTAATATGGTTTGGACATGATTGATTCAGGCTTGAACATCCTAAAGAAGATATTGAGATAGCATTCAAGATGGAGTATTTTTAGGTTTCCTAGTCCTCTCCTATTCTTCTTTCTTTTTTCAGTTTCTTTCCCATAATCTTGATCTTGGATGTCTGGAGGATAGATCTGTACAGTTTGGTGTGCTCAATCAACTGCCCCGTGGTGTATGCGGACAAGTTTTTAAATTCATTTTTTTACACACATGTACACACTTCAAAACACAAAGAAAATCATTTTTATTTGCTTCTGGAATATCTGGGGATAAGGACTTGATCATGGCTTTTAAATTCCATGGGGTAATTGATCAAAATACCTATTATTTAACGTTTTACCCATTTGCAACTACGAGTATCTTGAAAATAAATCAAAATATATGGGCAAATTGTTAAACTGTCCCATCTCTTATAGGTCTTTTGATAAATTTCCCGACTCAATTTTTAGACACACACACATATATATATATATATATGCAAACTTTGAAACACTCACTTCAAAGTGAATTAGCATTTCCTTTGGCCCCCGTTTGGGAAAAAGTTGTCTACTAAACTAATTATTAGGAAATACATTTTCTATGAAAAATCTTTTTTGCATTTGATCGGCATTGGAAAGTCCATTTATACTTGAAATAGGTTAAATGCAGTGAATCTCTAGAGAGGAAGACATGATTAGAGCAAGATGGAACTAGAAAGAAGTTTCTATGAATTGGAGTATGTGTGTGTGTGTTTTGGGTTAATGAAGGGGTCGGGGGCAGTTGGGTTAGAGGGAGAGAGTTGGGTTAATGAGGGGAGTAAGGGAGGGAAATTTCATTTACCAATTTGCAGCTACATACAAAGTCCCTTTTCTTCACCACTATAGCTATCAAATCCCCTAAACATCAGTTAGCAAATTCGTAAAGGAAACCATCCTAACAAACAACTCTACTGCAGCACAACTTACTAAATGGAATGATTCCCTCACCCACAAGTCACGAAAATAAAAACATAAAGCGACTCTTACCATTCAGGACTGAAGGCTTATTCAACCTTGTCCTCAAGGTTGAAAATGTGGATACTTCTCTTTTAGAAGGTGCCAGACTTCCCTAGTTGCATTAGTATGGTTTGTGTTAGATCAATGCATTGAGACTTTCGTCATAGCTTGATTTCTTTTGTTAACTAGCTTGTTGTCCAAGATTGCAATAGGTTCATGCTTGAATGTCCCTTCTTCATCAATTTCTGGCCGATCTACCTGTAGAACAACAAGCTTGCTTAACTTCTTTTTTAGGCAAGATACATGGAACATTGGTGCACACGAGACCCAACAGACAGTTACAACCTGTATGCCACTTTCATGATTCGCTGAATAACGGGAAAAGGGCCATAATATCTCAAACATAGCTTCGTGGCGAACTTCCACAGTAAACTGACGACACATCTGTAAACAAAGATATACCAACTCACCTATCTCAAATTCTCATTTTGAATGGTGACAATCAACTTGCTGCTTCATACGGTTTTGGGCCCCTTCCAAATTTTGTTTTAGATGCTGGAGAACTACATCTCGAGCTGTCAAACTTCTATCCACAACATCAATATTAGTAGCTTCTATGACATATGGTATCACTGTCGGAGGTGGCTGGTCATAAACCACCTCATATGGAGACATCCGGGTGGACGTGTGAGTTAAAGGCCATCAATAATGCCGAAGTTGCTTCGCTTTCAAAGTTTTGCTTTTGCTTCGCCCAAACCTGAGTTTTCCACTGGAGTAGAAGCGAAGCGAAGCGAATTTGAAAGTATTGCTTTGGGAGGCGGACACTCTTCTCTTCGGCCAAATCACAACAGAGAAATTCGATATTCTCATGTATTATGGACAATTTAAGCCAAAAAAAGGAGTAAATATTGCCCCAATAAATGGGCTCGGCCTCTTCGATATTCTCATGTATTTTAGACAGTTCAATAAAAAGCAAATATTGCCCCAAATAAATCTAATAAATAATGACCATTGTTTCTTAAAACTCAAAAGGTAAAAAAAAAAAAACAACTGCCCCTATTTCTTTAGGGTTCCTTTTTTTTTGGGTAAGTTTATTTAGGGTTCCTTCACCTTTGAATTTCAAAGCCTTCTCCAAAAAATGATGGATGAAACTTTTTATTTTCATGGTAACGGTGAAGGCAAAATGATGAAAATGGGAATTATGGACTGTTAATGTTAATAGCTTGTTCTATAAATATAATGGCCCGATGATAAATATTTAATACCATGAGTAATAGAAGTTTAATTTTAGAGATATTTAGGTAAAGGAAAAGTTTATATAAATGTGAGGCTCTAAACAGTTAAATTAAGGCGCACCTCTTTATTTGGTGCCCAAATATCTTCAAATTGATCATCTCCACTTCTAAATGCATGGACATGAGAAAAGAAATGGATTTCAAGATTTGGAAATAATGCATTTGTAATGCATTTTTGGGCCATTAATTTTCAAGATTTTTAAGTTTTCATAGAGCTGCTCGATTTATACTATTTGTTAAGCTTTAAATTTTATAATTATAGATGAAAATATATTATTTTAAAGCTATCACAAAGATTTCAATATTGAAATCACATTTTTTTACACTATTTGAAGGTGCATTTTACTTTGATTGTTAAAGCCTCGGCCTTATACAAACTACACCCTTATGTAAATATATTAACATACTATTAATTATTTTCATTAGAAAAGTCCTTATCATTTCAACATTATGTCCGTTGTCCTTGCCCTTTATTTTTTTTCAAAATGCCCTTATTTAAAAACAAATTAATATATGTTAAACTTCGCACCTTCAATGTTGGAAGTGTGTTTTGAACAACACTCAAAAATAAAGAAAAGAAAATTAAACCTAAGGTCCGATGTTTCTTTACATTTTTTTAAAGAGGAAGTATAGAAAAAAGGTTCAAATTCGGATCTTCAAGAGTTTGAAGTATTTTTCTAAAGAGTGTGGTTTGTATGGAGCGTAGGCTCTAAAAAATCAAATTAGAGCCTAACTTCAAATGGTGTCGCGAAATGTGGTTTCAATACTGGAAATTTTTGTGATAGCCTTAAAATATATTTCCATCTTTATCATAAAATTTAAAGCTTTAAAAATAGTGTAGATCGATGTGTCCATAAAAACTTGAAAATCTTGAAAATAGACGGTGTAAAAATACGTTACAAAATACACTATTTCCAAAACTTGAAATGCATTTTTTTCTCATGTCCATACATCTTGACGTCGAGATGATCAATTTGAGGATATTTGGGCATCGAAACAACCTATTCTAGTGATATTTTTGTGGTAGGCTGTAATTTGATTGTTTAGAGCCTCAGCTCTATATAAACTTTTCCTTTTTCTAGATATACACTCATACAAAATTAAACCTTGAAGGTACGAATTAATTTTAAGCATTATAGGAGGCAAAAAGTTACACTTAAAGGTCAAATACGGACAATTTGGTTATTTTAAAACAAAAAATTGAATAGGAACATAAAGGAAAAAGTTCATATAAGGTTGCAACCTTAAAAATGTAGAATTGCATATGCGCCTCAAAAATCCATTGGAAAATGTAGTTTTAATGTTAAAAAACCCTCTTATTGATCATCTCGATATCGAGATGTATAAATATGGAAAAAAAAACGATTTTGAGCATAAAAAATAGTGCATCTTACAACACATTATTTAGACCGTCCATTTTCAAGATTAAAATGAACAGGAACATAAAGGCAAAAGTTTATATAAGGTTGCAACCTTAAAATGTAGAATTGCATATGCGCCTCAAAAATCCATTGGAAAATGTTGTTTTAATGTTAAAAAACACTCTAATTGATCATCTCGATATCGAGATGCATAAATATTTTAAAAAAAAGAAAAAGATTTTGAGTACTGCATCTTGCAACACATTATCTAGGCTGTCCATTTTCAAAATTTTCATATGTTTATAGATCTACTTGATTTTAACTATTTTTGGAGTTTAAAATTTTATAATTAGATATGAAAATAGATTTTAAGATAATACTAATGTTTTTTTACACCAACATTACTTATGATAAAATTTGGAGATGCGCCTTAATTGGATTGTTTAATGTTGCAACCTTATAGAAACCACACCCTTTCTTAAAATAATGGGAATTTGTGGGGATATGTTCATAAAATTTCTATTAATTCTAAATGACATGGTTTGTGTTGAATTTTTTTTAACTATCAATTCGTTCAACTATTCAAATAATTGTGATATTATAAAAACATAAAACTTCCTTCCCATTCCGTGCACAAATCTAATAAGAACCTTCTTACTAGAATTTGATGGCATTGCATGTTGCCTTTCTATTTATTGAGCTCAAAATGATGGCGCACATGGACTCAAACGTTCTAACCCTTTCACCTTCACCGTCGTAGGAGAGTCGTCATTCTACTGCCTTTAAATGGTGGTCCCTTAGGATCAATTTGTATACTTGGTGCTTAAAATCATTTATTATTATTATTATTATTATTATTGTTATTATTATTGTTACATAGTTAGGAATCTTCTATTATCTACCTTTTATAGTAAAAGAGAAAAAAAAAAGAAGATTTTGAGTTCTCCAACTTAAATATCTATGTTCCACCAAATAATTCCGAGAGTAAAAATACTAAAAGAGTGCAATTTTGAGATATAAAGTCGATAATCAAGAAAAATGAAGAGATTGAAGAAAATGCCGCAGAGTTGGGCGGCGAGGTGTAGATGTACAACCAGAGTTTTATATGATGGCCGCATACCCATAAAGCTTAAGATGAAGTTCTATCAGAAATTGTGAAATCAACGGTGCTTTATGGGGCGAAATGTTGGGCGGTCAAGAAACAACATATCTATAAGATGAGTGCAGCTGAGATGAAGATATTGATATAGATAAGTGGCAAGACAATACGTGATAGAATTCAAAATGAATACATTCAAAAGAATTTGGATGTGGTTTCAATAGGTGATAAGATGAGAGAAGTTAACGTAGTACAATACCTGTTAGGATGTGTGAGTTAATTCAAATGGAAGGTTCAAAAAGAACAAGGAGTAAAAAGACATGACTGCTAGGCAAGTAAATTTTTTTTTTTAGGGGTGTCTGGAAAGCTGGTATTAAGAAGAGGATGGAGAAAGATGCAATTCTTTGGTGTTTTGGTTTTTGTTTTCCATAAGGTATGCACCTTGTGTTCTTACTGCTGCTTCCTACAAAGACTGTTTTGAGCTTCGTGAATGTAACGAATTGCATGACAAGGTTCTCTTCGAATACAAGATTAATCCACAAGGAGTGTTTAAAATAGGGAAAGTTTGTATAAAGTTGGTACCTTAAATTGTAGAAATACAGTTCACTTCAAAAATATGGGAAAGGCTATTTTGATATTGAAAAAACTATCTAATTGATCATCTCAACATGGACATGTATAAATATGAAAAAAGAAAGAAGAAAATTTTACAAGTTCTAAAAAGTAGCACGTTTTGTAATAATATTATTTGGATCGTCTATTTTCAAGATTTTCATGTATTTATAAATTAGCTTGATTTAAATCATTTTTGAAGTTTAAAAGTTTATAATTAGAGATAAAAATAGATTCTTAGGCCATCTTAACAAAAACAAATTACCCCAAAATTGTATTTTATGACAAAGTTTGGACGTGTGTCTTACTTTGATCATTTATGGTTGGAACCTTATACAAACCTCGCCCTTTAAAATAAGGATATCATATATAATATCAACTCTAGGTTGTTTATATAATTCGACCATATATAATCATATATACAAGTATATTTGTGCATTGTGTTGTACAACAAGAGGTCAACTAGCCAGAGTTCTCGCTTTTTTTAAAGACCAATGGCAACGAAAGCAACTTCTCTCTTTAAAGACCAGTGAGATTTTCTCCTTTTATGATTTTGAAATGAGAACAAAAGCATCACCCACAAAGAATATAGTTCTCATTAAGAGGAAAGAGAGAGGGTTTCATGGGTGAGTAGAAGGAGAGAGAGGTTCATGGGCTGTAGGAGAGAGTGCTTTTTATCATAGTTATAAGATTGCATTGGATTGCCTGATTCTACTAATCGGACGGTCAGCGAGTGTCTTATCTGGTCCTGCTTACAGCAAAAATTAGATTTGGTCGGAAACTTATCGAAAATTAGATTAAAGCTTGTTAGTTTTGATGGGCTGAACTCGTTTTTTATTTCATTTTTTGTAATATCTTTTATGTTGTTGAACTATTACTCCTATTTTTTCCTTAATTTTTAAAAACCTAGTTCGACTTTCACTTTTGTTTCACATGATAATATTTTTCGAAAAATATTTCTACCCAAACCAAAGGTGCCTCATCAATTTTAGTAGACCAGATGCCTCATCGGCTCAATATCCCGTCCAATCGTAATAACATAATTTTTATTCGGTTGGACTATGGGAGAATTACCAAAAACAAATGCAGCACTATTATAATTTGTACTAGGAAAAGGCAAGCAAGGGGGTTAAACATCTCAGTTCCATAACTTGAAGAGGGTCCACTACGTTTCTCGAAGGGGGTCCACTACCTTTCGTGATATGTTGGGAGAGGGGTGTGTCTTACGTACTGATCTTAAATAAATAAGAAAAATAAGCGTTGTTCATTTTATACTTGAAAATTACAATCAAGGTCGATCAAGTCGATTTTTGTTTTTGACAAAATTACCTTTCGATCTGAGGATGTCATCCTCGGATCACCTTTTCTTTTCTTTTCTTTTTTTTTTCAAAACTTAAAGTTGCGGTCCAAGAATGACATTCTCGAACTGTTTTTTTTTTTCTTTCAAAACTTGACTTTTGGTCCAAGGTTAAAATTCTCGGCCCGTAACTTAAGGCATCCCCGGATCGCTTTTAAGTTTTTTTTTTTCAAAATTTAAGTTTTGGTCGAAGAATTTCATCCTTGGACTGTAACTTAAGTTTTTTTAAAAAAGGTCCAAGAATAGATCATCGGATCGAGGGGTAATCTCATAAAAAAAAGAAAAAAAAGACGTTGTGTTGACCTACCTTGGATATGTTATTTTGAAATTGGTGGAGGATGGTTAAGTGTTTGCTTAAAATGTTTCAAAACAATCTTTTTATTTATGCTAATCTATTGTTATAGGGTGGACCTTTCGTCAACTATCTTTTTCTTTGTGAATTGCATGAGGTGTTACCACCTAAAAATAGGTGGTCACGTGTTCACCTTACACCCATTTTTCGTATAATTTTGACACCTTGAATGTGTATAATAAA
>NW_006498057.1:1660651-1690079 GCF_000471905.2 Amborella trichopoda | reverse complement strand
AACATATTATCTACACCGTCCATTTTCAAGATTTTCATATGTTCATAGAACTACTTGATTTTAACCATTTTTGAAATTTAAAATTTTTTAATTAGATATAAAAAATAGATTTTGAGATAATCTTAAGAACATTTTACATCAAAATTATATACCATGATCAAATTTGAAGGTGCACCTTACCTCTACAGCTACGGATGCATCCGTATGCCAACTGCGCCCAATAAAGTAATGCAATGATTAGAACAAAAAACAAAGATACTACTTGACCATATTAGTATCTTTATAAATCATACTAAAATACAATATATAACATACTTCATACTTCAAATGATAAATATAGTATAAAGTAATTATATAACCATGCGTATTAAAACTACATCCTATAATAATGTAGGAAAATTTTCAAATACAAATAGAAATGAAATCCAAAATTTTTCCCTTCTCAATTTTCTGCTATTTTCTTTTTTCCTTTAAAATTATTTTTCGTCCTATTTTTCTTCTTCCCTATCTTCCTCAAATAAAACAAACAATTGCCTAGCTTTTTGTTAACACATATGGCCATAAGCCTTAGCGTGGCGTTGCCTAGGTTGGAAGGCCTACAATTATGGAAGTAATCATATGCTTATCACATCCAACGTTCACATGAACCAACATCCATATGAACGTTGGACGATATCCCTAAGATCAGGGAAGATCCTTTTTCAGTGACCCGTTAAGAAATACAATGGATAACTTTTCTTCTCCCTATAAAATGGAAGCTTGAGAGAGGAAGAATGCAGTACAAAAGAAAGAAAGATATAAATAGTTTCATATGTAAACATAGAACTCTTCTTCTCTCTTTAAAAAAAGCAAAAAAAAAATACGGCCTCTACGAACACCAACTTCACGAAATCTCTTCTCTGATCTCGGGTTGGTCTCGTGCTCCATCAATTTTTGCTAACACTGGTAATCTTTATTTTTCCTATGAGTAGAAGCTCGAAAGCATTTGGAAACTCATAAATCTATTCCATTCCAAGTCAATGGTATGTTTGCATGTCTTTGTATTCCTTCTTTCTATAAACAAGCTCCATCCCTTTATTTCTTCGGTTTTATTGATTTTTACTGATATTCCTTGAGGTTTGTTCAAATTGATTTTTAAAAAAAATCAGTTTGGTTTTGTTACAATTCGATTTTACTAATATTTCGAACTTTTGATGGAGAGACGAGAGAAGATAATGGAGACAAGAGAAGCGGTCAAAAAGCAGCTTTCGCTCGAATTTACTAATGTTGTTGTGTCATGTTTGAACTTAGTTGTTAAGAGTTTATTTTATTGCATATTTTAGGGGAAATGGACATGAAAATTGTGTACTCTTGAATTATGTTTTTTTTTCTATGTTAATTATATGAAAAATCATATTTTTTTTATCTTAATTATATGAAATGTCATATCTTTTTATTTAAGCATAGTTATTTATTTCGCTATTTTTGTGGGATTATTCAAGTGAAAATACATGTCCAGAAAAAATAGAAAAAGAGAAAAATAAACGTGAATAATTTCTATAAATCTAATAATGCATCTCTTTTCTACTTTCATTATTTTTGGTTTTCAATTTTTCATGAATTTATGGTTCATGTTCGTTTATTGTATATCAAGTTTAGGATACAAATTAGAATTCTTTTAATGTGAAATTATGGGATCCACATTAGAATCAGACGAGGGTTCCTAATTCATAAAAAAAAATTAATTAGTTTTAAAGTATTATAAATGCATAGAATTCATGCTCCAATATTTGGATTATCTCAATTACACATAAAATATTTGGGAAAGTATATAATGAGACTATTTATCTTTGGTACAAGGTGGTAACAATTAATCTTGACCATTAGATGTGAAATTGGGTGGCTCCATTTATTTTATTGACCAAGCTCAAAGTTCAAAAAAAATTGTTTCGAACTCTGTGATGTACCCAAACTACCAGATTTCACATTAGATGGTTGTAAGTAACTGTGACCTTCCTATATTAAAGATAAATGAACCCATTGGATACAATCCCAAAATATTTTATAAAATATATTATTATTTTCAAAACTATAGTTAAAGAGCTCAAATTTTTATAAAATTATTGAAGGGCTGAAAGGATAACATTTACACTGCCAAGATTTATTCGTTAACTTTCATATCATAAAAGTATCTCCTCAAAAAATGTATTGAAAAATTCACAAATGTTGGGAACCCTAAAAACCCAAGAGTATTTTGTTAATTTAACTCCATTTTAATGACGAGCCATATACTAATAACCCTAGTTGTTCAAGGTTAGTAACCTGAACCTACTAAACAATGAAAATACTCGGTGTTGATGGCTAGCAATATGAAGCTCACTTTTTTAATTAAAAATCGTCCACTTGGCCAGTTAAGTAAAGTCAAATTACAAAAATGCCGCTAATTTTTAAAGGGAAAAGTTTATATCGAGCCGAGGTTCTAAACAATCAAATAAGAGCCTATATCAAAATTTTCACTAGAAGAAGTTGTTTTAATGTCCAAATATCCTCAAATTAATCATCTTGACATCAAGGTGCATGGGTACGAGAGAAAAATGGATTTCAAGTTTTGAAAATAGTGCATTTTGTAACGCATTTTTGGACTATCAATTTTCAAGTTCTCATAAATCTCGATCTACACTATTTTTGAAGCTTTGAACTTTATAAAAAAAAATGAAAATACATTTTAAGGCTATCACAGAGATTTTCAGTGTTGAAACCACATTTTTCGAAATTATTTGAAGGTAGACTCTAATTTGACTGTTCAGAGCCTAGGCTCCATACAAACCGCACCCATTTTTAAATGTTTCAACCTTAAATAGGGGTAGCTCGGAAACTTGTATACAATTTCTTTTAGAGGTACCTCTATGAAACGTAAGTTAAAAAGTGAATTGTACAATCTTTTGTTCCGTTTAATGATTTTCTAAAATAATTAAAGGTCTTTAATACTATTTTGCGTATTTTCTAGGCCCTCGCGGAGAGTTCATATCGAGACCCATTCGCTTCTTAAACTCCACTCGGTGACGAGGTGATATTTCAAGAATTTCTAGTCCTAAAGTTGCTCAATTTTACTTAAGGAATGAATACTTGAAATGCTCATGTAATTTTCGCACCAGTCGTTTGAGATTACTATTTTTTTTAAAAAAAAAAGAACCCTGGAAATTTGAATATCATGTTAATACTCATAGTTTTTTTAATTTTTTTTTTTCTCCCCCAAAATAGCTTTTACTTCGAATTCTCAAAATCCAAAATTCTTTATGGAAGTTAACTATAGCCTCTAGCATACTGCATGCTTCTACTATGTAGATAACACTTCAGATTCTTATAATCCTAAGTTTTAGAACTTTAGATTATGAAATCTTGAACTTTTTCTCTAGCCTCTGGCGATCCTATGGGCTTGTTTGATGTAGGGAAAACTTTGGATTTTTACGAAACCAACGTTTAAATAATGTCAGATTTTCAAGATCTTAACTATTTTTAAAACTTTTAACCACCTAAGAAGAGGTCCAAGTATTTGATTATAACACATTACATTTTGGATCTTCAAAGCCCAAAGTAGGAGCAATATTATCGTTTTGACAAAAAAAAAAAGAGAAAAAAATTGGGAGTACGTATATTGTGCTATGGCAGGAGTATCACATACATATACTCCCTTGGTAAAAAAGGCAAGCTTTCTCTGCTTCCCATACGACATGAAACTTATATACTTCCCCTTATCCGACCGTCCATTCTGAATGGAGGACAAAGATTGCCCCAATCACAATATCATGTCTCTACACTATTTTATTTTTAATATTTTTTCTACAAAATATTTTAACACGAAATTTTGTACGTCCAATTCTCTATTGAACTTGCACTAGCGAAAAATATAATACAAATATTTTCAATAAAATAATATAACCAAAATGCCCCTATAAATTTCAAGGGATATTTTGATCATTATATTTTATCAAAAATTATTTTTAATATTTTTTATACGTGAGCCCCAAAGAGAATATGGCACATACCAAATTTCAGAATCATAAAATTTGTATAAAAAATAAAAAATAAAATACTTTGAGACGTCGGTCTAAGATCAAACGGTGAGTGGCTCTCTTGATCAAAGTTGGATCGCTGGATGGTAGGGGAAACATAGATCTTCTATGCTGTAGGGGAAGTATAGAAACTTTTCCCCAATCAAAATACCTCCTAGGAAGATTTCTTTTCAATTTAAAATTTTGGGAACCACCTAAGAACCACTAGGTGAATATTTTCAAAAGAAAAAAAAAATGAATTTTGAGTTTTTAAACACTTAGATTTCACCTTCTAAAAATAAAACGGTCTCTATTCAAAGGTGCAATCAGGAAATCTTTTTATTGAGCCTAATACATGGGTTGAAGATATTATATCACCAACATTTGGCATCCTAAAATTAAGTGGGGATTGTTGTTTACGATGCAAAACAGAGAGATCTTTAGAGGAAGATCCCTCAGATCTGTACTATAAATTGATTTTTTAGAAGTGTGATAGAGAGTGGAGACAATCAAATTCTGATATGAGGTTATATCTACTCATAAATGAGTAGATCTGCTCTCAAATCAGTGGCGAAGCCAGCATCGATCCAAAATACGAAATACTACGTAAAATGAAATAAAAATAATTTAATTCTAATAAAATAAACAAAAGTGAAAAGAACTACAGGAAAGAGTAAAAATGTACCAGACCGGGCCAGTTGGCATAGGGCTCCCGAAGATTCGTGGCCTCGCCCGTATTAGGACCTGTTGAGTTTATGTCATGCGTCCTCTTTGTTTCTCTTCACATTTTGACCAAGCCTTGACTTGGTTCGATAGATTTCCTAATCTAAGGGCTGCAAATGGCCTAAAGCTAATGTTTTTTTAGATCTAAGTTTTGCTCAAGTCTAACATTCTCAAAGCTTTCTCTATGTACCCAAGCAAATAAGGTCTAACCCTGAAAATGATCCCGAAAATGACATTGTTAAAGGCTCAAATCATATCAAAATGGACATATCCAAGAATCAACCGATTTGACAACTCAAACTGCCATTTCAGACCAGTTTGGGATGGGCAACACCAGTGCTGTCGCCCAGACCAAATCTTCTTAGGAAGTGGCAGATTCCAATTCTAGGGTGATTGTTTGGCCCTTGGGATGCTACATGCAAAAAATCAGCTGATTTGGGTCGAAGTTTGGGCTAGGCAACCAAACCAAATCTGCCTAAATTTGACAAATTCTTGTTTGGGCTTATTTTGGGGCTATTGGGATGCTGCCTACCAAAACTTAGCCGATTTGGGTCAGTCTAGACTGGGCGACACCAGTGGTGTCACCCAAACTAAATCTATCCATAATGGGCAGATTCTTGTCTAGGCTGATTTTGGGGTTGTTGTGATGTTGCCTACCAAAAAGCACCTGATTTGGGTAAGTTTGGGTTGGGTGACCCCAAAGACCAAATTTGCACATAATCAACATATTCCAGTTCTGGGGGATCTATAGGCTCTTGTGATATTGTTTGCCAAAATTTAGGTCAAA
This sequence comes from Amborella trichopoda, assembly GCF_000471905.2. Next base: position 1,684,538 of record NW_006498057.1, on the reverse strand, counting down.
ACGAGGTGTTTTGCTATTTTTAATGTTTTTTTTTTAACTAAAACAAGGTGATATGCAGGATTTTGGATCACAAGGCAGGCGGTATCAACTATGGTGGTCTATTGTATGGGGGTTTACTGGGACAGTGTGATCTTAAGGTTGTCTAGGGTTTAGAAAAACCATTGAATTTGCCAGTTTTTCAAAATAGAGTATCTACAGTTGCCCCTCTTTGGCGCTCCCTATCCTTCGAGGGACATATGAGTGTTAAAGAAGTAGATTCTGCTGACATTTTAAATTTATCTGATGTCACATGGTCAAAGGACATGCCAACTTTCCCTCCAAGACATTGCTCTCCCCACTCACCCACCTAGGGCATTTTCATCCTAGGGTTTTTGGTGTGATATGTTCCGGTGAGTTATGCAAGCTTGGATCTCGAGTCCGATTTTCTTCCCATGCCACTTAATTTCAGAGGTTTTCACTTTTAAATTCTTGAACTTGACATTTTCTTTGATTCCTTTAAGGTTTCCTAAGGTCTTCTATAGGTTTTATTTGTTTAGGAAAATGTTTGCCTAGTCAATTCTGAAGAGAGAGATGAAGCGGCAACACGGTAATCATCATATATGGATGTCCAAGCGCATTTGTTTTTTAAAAAAATGTTTTAGAAATTTTGAAAATAGGGAGAGTTTTGAAATAGAACTGGAAGTTTTGAACAACTTACAATTTTAACAAAGAAATTAGGGTTTTTGAAAACACAAGACATATAGTGAATCATTTCGAAAATAGAAAAATATTTTGAAAAACAAATTTTTAGTTAGCAGTTTTAATTCTTGCAACCATAGAGCCCTCTAAGCAGTTTAACGTCCTGCAGCGATGGAACCCTTTATGTCATACGAGCTAGACAAATACACCCGACCTTTTATATCATACGGGGACTAGACATTTTCTGAATATACCCGACCTTATATTGACAGAATTGGCACGGGGTGACTGATTCCCAGGTCAGACCGGGTGAATCCGTGCCGACCTGACATTTCTTTAATCACGGGTTTGAACCTTTAACTGCCTCCACCCAAACCAACATGTATAACACTAAACTGAAGCCTAAGGGACTAGTTGGAAGACAAACATTGGCTTTATTCAAGTTTTGTCTACTACACATTTAGTATGCAAAATTCATGCGCTTGCAGTGTGCTAACCTTTTAATCCTTTAGTTTCTAGTGTCTTTCAGTTTCTTTGTGGTTGTTCTTCCAAAGCAAATATCAGTAACTCACGTTCCTACACACATTTGCATGTTTGAGAGTGTGAAGCTCACAATATAATAAAAAAGCCAAGCCGCTAAGGGAAAAGGAGTCCAGTTACTGAATGTCGCAAATGGTTTATTAATCATAGGAGAAAGCCAATGTAAACTCTAGACGGCTAAATGCATCTTGCCCTATGGACTGCATTAATGGCTCTTGATTGATTGTAAATCAATGCATTAACAGGATCACTAGCTTGGTTCAATATGATCTCATATCCATCTGCAAAATTCTCCATCTCATCAGTAAGTTGCTGCCAAAACAGGCCTCCTGCTCCACTCCCTTGGTTCTTCGCTGAGTCCAATATTGCCTCATAAACAACTTCCATTATCATTTGGCGCCAGGTTTGGTTGTATCCCAAGTCATGGCTATTGATCCCAAACTCCTCAATGAGCACCGGCATGTTGAGTTGTGTCAAAGAATCCTCGATGTGGATATTGGTCCAGTTCTTCACAAATGGCAAGTAGTCAGGGGTGTCAGTCTGGGAAATCCTGTAATTTCAAGTTTCAAGCATTATTAGTAATGAAACTTTATATTTTTTCAATCTTGATGAAATTTAATTCTTCAGCGAAAAACATAAGGCTTTGTTTGGATGGGGAAGTTTTTTTTTTTTAAGAAAAACAATGAAACTGTGCAGTTGATCATTGCCACTAATCCTCTACATTCCCTAACCTATGCAGCTTCTAATGAGTCCCAAACAAGAGTGAAATTGACAAATGGGTAGCAGGACTTAAATAATAAGTTCCTTCTGTGCAGTTTGATATTTCTTAGTAAATGAATTCGGAACCCAATTTACCTGGTATTTTTTTTCATTCCAAAATCTCACAAATGCTTGCTTTTTAGGCAAGAATATCTTTTAGAGAAACTCTTATTAAAGAGCTCAAATTATCTAACAGAATAATTAAAGGACTCAAGATATGCTATTTATCAATGTACGATTTACTTTTTAACTTTCACTTAAGGGTATTCTCAAAAGTGTGGTTAAAAAAGATCCCAAAGTACCAAGGTTAATGTCGAACAACAAGGGGCATTTTAATAATTTGGATCCACTTAAGTAGCCCTATCCAAATTGCAATAATACCCATGGTTGTTCAGGTTTGGCATACAAAACTGTGGCATAATAAAAATGCACTAGTTGTTTAGGATTAGCAACATGGAATTTACTATTTTCATTGGATGATTCTTTTCATTTTTCCATTAACATCTAGGGTATGATTGTAATTTAGCTAGATGAGGCCGAATTATCAAAATGTCATTGATTATTCAAGGTTTTTTTTGACAAAAAATTTAACAAACGTTTTAAAGAGGTGCCTTTATGAAATGAAACTTGAAAAGCAAACCCTGCAATAGCAACTTGGCTCTTTTGAGCTCTTTAGCGATTTTGTAAGATATTTTGACTCTTTTAGTGATATAAGGTTGTATACAATGTGATCATTTATCTTTAGTACAAAGAAGTCATTTTAATTATTTGTGACCATCTAATGCGAAATCTGATAACTTGTATGTGTCACAAAGTTCAAACATATTTATTTTCAACTTTGAACTTGATCAACAGAGTAAATGCAACCACCCAATTTTGTATCTAATGGTCAAAATTAATTGTGATCACCTTCTACTAAAGGTAAATGGCCTTATTGTATACTTGTCCTAACAATATTATCCTTTTCAATTTTGGTGTGCATAATTTCGAATGGATGTATCAAGAAAGCATACCAAGAATTAGGAGTCACTACCTATTTAATGATATGTGAGTGTATATATGTGCTTATATTTTTATATGTTTGGTTCTACATGTGCACTTTTAGTTGAATTTTAGGTTACCTTTATAGAAACCAGTTTTTAGGATTAAGGGCCTATGTGGATTCCCATGTAAAATGCATCAGCATGTACCTTTTGGCATTTTTTTAGGTGATTTCATGAACGCGGTTTGGTGACCTGTTTGGGATTACGCTCTTTGAATTGCGCAAGCACATAATAAATACAGGTGAGGTTATGTAAGGTTGCAACCTCAAACTGTACTTCCAAACTTTCTCATAAAACTTTGACATTAGATGTAATTTTTGCGTCCAAAATTTTTAGGATAGCCTGAGAATCTATTTTCATATCTAATTATAAAATTTTTAACTCTAAAAATTGTTCAAATTAAGCATATCAATAAATTCATGTAAATTTTGAAAATGGACGGTCCAGATAATGTGTTGCCAGATGTATCATTTTTGGGACTTGAAATCTTTTCTTTTCTTCTTTTCATATCTATATATTGTGGTGTTGAAATCATCAATTGGATGGTTCTTCAATTTCAAAATAGCCTTTTCTAATGGTTAACCTTATTTATATATATATATATATATAATAAATAGTTAAATATTGTTGTTTTGCATGTAAAAAAAAAAATAGACAATATCCATTTTCACCCTAAATGCAAAAGTGACAATTTTCCAGGGAACTCAAGAACTGATGCAAAAATGTAGAATATTCAAACAACTACTAAAAGTTGAAATTCGATCATTGGCAAGAATGCATAACTGCATTAACATCTTCTAGGGAATTGCTCACCAAAGGGCATAAAACTATAAAATATCTCTTAACATATGGTTATGGAAAATTGTTTCATTTGGGCTGGACCACATTTCTACAATATGCAGTCCAAAGGTATAAAGCATCCATCTTTAAGATGGATGCAAATAGGTAGTCCATCTAAAAACAGTTGTAACTAACGGTTCAAATGTTTTTTTTTATATAAATACTATATTTAGTTTTCAAAATTTATTTATTTATTTCATATTCATGATCTCCATGTTAAAGATTATATATTGTTTTAAAATTAAGAACAAATTATATTTAAAAATATATTTATTGCCAAGCCCGCATTTCTACAATATGCGGCCTGGCTGGCCGCATAGAAACCGTGTCCTATGGTTATTGAAAGAAAACAATAATGTGTACCGTCATTGTAGTTGGTTTGATTGTGAAGGAAAAGAGATTGTATACTATGAGACCATTTACCTTAATGACAAGTAGGTCATAAATACCTCTAGCCATCTAATTTCAAATTCGATAGCTTGGGATGTGTAACAAAGTTTGAGAAATGTTACTTTAACTTTTAACTTAGTCAATGACATACTGCCAAACAACCGATTTGAAATCCAACGGACAAGAGTGATTATGACTTTCTTATACAATAGGTAAATCGTCTCTTTGGATATTTTTTCGATGGAAATTGAGCATGGCTTATGAATGCGATGACTTTTTTATAATGGGATCCTTTCCCTCCGTCACCAAGCAACCTACAGATGGGTTGCTGAGAAACAAATGGTCATGATTTGAGAGCAAATAAATGGTATCATGCATTGCCTTGCCATCTAGCTTATGGGATTGTATGTTATAGGTTATTTACTTTTTGGTACATTAATTACATACTAATCTCTTGTTATTTGATGTAAAATTGGATGGTTTGGAGTGCGCCACAAAATTTGAAAGAATTGCTTTTGGACTTTTAGCTTGGTCGATAAGATATCCCCTCACCTGTCGAGTTTCACATCTAGTTGTCCAAAGTGATTATGACCTTCTTGAACTAATAATGAGTAGTTTTCTTGTATACTTGACTATTTTTCAGTTAAGGTTAATTTTTTTTAAACCATAAAAAATATTTTCCAAATATCTTTTAAATAGAGAGTAGGGAAGGGAGATGCGGTTACCATGAATCCGGATAAGTGTGCACCGTAGCAAAGTCAATCCCCACTGCCGCATTGTTTCTTATGAAATCGGTGCCCAATTCGGTAGAAAACTGGTTGGGGTTGAACACACTTCTATCAGGGTTGGACGGTCCATAAAAGCCCTCAGTTCCTACCCCCAATAGATGGATGGGATCTATTGATTTCACATATGCTGCCATCTCTTCAACCCAGGCCTGAATAATATTGACATATTCTATCAATATTTCACTTACACACACACAATGGGAAAAGATGGGATTAGCGCACTAGCTCATATGAACATATGAGGCCAACGTTCCAGATTGATTCTGGACCGATCTGATGATCACATATGTTTGGTAGTGTTTGAATTTTAGTTTTTTTTCTACAAATTCAAATCACTTGAAACTTTAGGTATAAGTGAATCTTCAAAAAAATATCAAAAAAATATTTTTCATGAATAAATTGACCAAAATATCCCCAAAAAGTTTGGGGGTATTTTGGTCATTTTTTTCTTCACGAATAATTATTTTTATATTTTTACTAGGTGTACCTTGATGAGAAGAATAACATCTAAAATTTCAAGTAATTTGGATCTATAAAAAAAAAAAAAATTTAAACACTAACGGATATCCGTGATCATCAGATCGGCTCAGTTTCAATATAAGACGTTGGGCTCATATATTCATATGAACTAATGGGCTAATCTCATATTTTCTCATATATATATATATATATATATTCCATCAAGGATCGAGATTTGTGAAGCCGATCCCAATTAACTGAAAAGATGTTATGATCAATATTTCACTTATTCATCCATAAGTCAACATGTTTAAAAATCAAATCGCATTGAAAAATAATGAAAGGGAGAATGGTATTAGAAGGGTGTCTTTTTTAACCTGCAAAGTGTTTCCTGAGGGGTCAGAAGGGCATTGAGCTTCGTTGATGAGCTCCCAAGCGAATATGGTTGGGTCGTCCTTGTACATGACTTTGCTATAAGTATTGAACCTTGTTAAAATGGCCTGAAATACAATGCGAAGAAGGAAATATTGGGAGAGAGAGAAAGTATAGTACTTAGAGGAGGTTAAGATTAGAATTGGAATTCATATATTCCACTCTCTCGTAGCCATACGATTTGAATGGTTTTGCTGGGATAAGCTTCAACCCTAATGTCACAAGTGAGCTTCTGGTTGTTTGTAGATCTAATGTTTCAGAGTATTTTATCTTTAATGTTTTTTTTTTTAACAAACCATATGAACACGAAATTTAGTGTTTGTCATCATCTCAATGGCACACCTTAAAAATATCAAAAAATATTTCTAAGAAAATTTAATGTCCAAAGCATCCTTGAAACTATCATGAGTATTTTGCTCATTTATTTTATCAGAAATATTTTTTATATTATTCTTGGGGGCGACCCTGAGAGAGGGTGGGACACCCAAAATTTGGTTTCAATATGTTTTATAGACATAATAATGAAATAATATTTAAGCGCGACATTATAATTAAGGTCATCTCAGCGATCCATTTAGATTGGATGGCCGAGAGAAGTGTGATATATGAATTCCCTTTGCTTATTGACATATAGGACGTTTCCTTTAGAGATCGTTCACCTTTTGTATAAGAGATCATAATCACTTTGAGCAGTTAGATGCAAAATCTAGCGGCTGATAGTGTGCCTTGGGCCAGCTCAAAATCTTAAAAATATCATTTTGAACTTTATGACACAACCCTAAACCATCAGATTTTACATCTTACAACTATACATGAAAATGACCTTCTTACACCAAATGTAAATAACGTTGCAGTATAATTTTTCTATGGTGAAAATCCTGAAGGACGGGCAGAACAAGTTCTTTCCTTGACGTGATTCTTGTAGTAATTCTTGATAGTGGGATGACTGAAGAATGAGTCATTAGAGATCAGATTTTGAATTCCTGCTTCCCTTCCCCACTCAACATACTGCTGTTTTCCTCCATAATCATTCCAATTATTAACCAGGTTTAAAATCAACCTAATTTTCCTCTTTCTTGCCTCATCGATTGCCCTGTCCAATGCCTAGCAAAAAAAAAAGAAAACCAAAACTTCCGAGTATTATCATTCAAAACAATAACCAAAATTCTGAATATGATTATTCGAATAAAATAAACTTAGAATACAAGGTCTATATGTATATTTATAATAGGCATTTTCTCTTTCATTAGAAAAACAGATCAAAAAAATCAATTTTATTACTGATTAATGTCAAGATGCACTGGACTATATTTAAGACTATTACTAATGATATGTTAATTTGTTTTTTCTCTTACCTCGAAGGCATTCTCATTATACACACCAGGAGAGGTTTGAAGAGCATCAGATCCATTTCCATCATTGAAAGCCATTGTTCTCCCCACACTGAGCCCAGCTCTTGCTGCCTCATCCAGCACCTTTCCAACCAAGGGTGCAGTAGAGGCATCTGTACCCAACAACATGAAATAATATGCATTAAACCCATTCACATAGAATGGAGAACCATTCAGACTGAACAGATGACCCTCTCGCTTCACCATGCTCCATTCATCCACCCCACATGGGGACATGCCATGAGTGCCATCACCCATACATGATGCCACAACCATCATCGACATAGCCATGAAACACATGCCATGGAGCCCCTTCCACCCATCCATGACTCTAAGCACTGTGCACACAAAATGCATGCATTCATATGTGATTATATAGATGACAAAGGATTAGACACATGTGGAAGCACACATGTGTGAATAAGGGTAATATGGTAATTTTTGTATTTTGAAGTCACCCTTGTTGTAAGGTGTGAACTATTTAAATGGGTCTCGAAGCACGCTGAAAGGGTGAGGCTCTCATTCCTAAATTTAGGGGAAGAGGATTTGTTAACATAAGTAACGTCTTTTTTTAAATTTGGTTCATTTAATCCTGATTAAATAATTTGTCCGTTAGGAAATTTGTTCTATAATAAGGGACTCTGAATAATTGAAATATTTTGAGTGACTTCCATTTTATTGACTGAATTAACTATTTTAAACCAACATCCCTCCCCTGTCTCCATTTAGAGAGAGAGGGGGGAGGGAGAGTTGGGGAAATAAAAATAAGATGAAGTTTTTATAAGGCCCAGCCTTTATGAAAACAAAATGAAGCCTTACATCAAATCCTCGTATGGAAAGCAGTGGAAATCTCTCTAATGGATTTAAACTCAATTTCCAATACCGACTTTAAAATTTGAAACTCAAAGGATGTACAAATCTTAATAATAAATGAACAATTATTTTTAGGGTAAAATAGAAGGTCTATTTTAGATTTTGTGTCCAATGTATGATACACATTCAACCGCCTGATTTCATATCCAACAGTCAATAATGATTGTGACCTTGTATAAAAAGTAAATGTTCTCATTGTATGCAACTCCATTTTATCCTTAACGATCGTTATGGAGTTTTATTGAGATATTATTGTTTTTAAATAATCAATTTCACGATGGTATATTAAAATAATATATTATTTATTATGGAATCAATTTTGAATAATTGTTTCATGCGGGCTGGACTACATTTTTACAATATGCGGTCCAGAGGTATAAAGCATCCATCTTAAAGAAGGATGCAAATAGGCGGTCCATCTAAAAACAATTGAACTAACCGTCTAAATATTTTCTTAATATAATTATTATTTTCATTTTTTTCATATTCATGATCTCCATGTTAAAGATTATATATTCTCTAAAAGTTAGGATAAAATTATATTTAAAAAATATATTTATTGCCAAGCCCACATTTCTACATGTACGAGCTTGGACGCATGCTAACCGGATCCATAAATTTTTATTTTTATCATATTCAATTTATACAAATAAGAAACACAAATATGTTAAGAATTTTACAAATGGCAAAGTTGAAAACAATTATAATGTATATTAAATTTAGGGAAAGTATATGATGAGACTATTTAACTTTGGTACAAGGTGGTCACAATAAATCTTGACCATTGGATGTGAAATTGAGTGGCTGCATTTATTTCATTGACCAAGCTCAAAGTTCAAAAGAATTTTCTCGAAATTTGTAACACACCCGAGCTATCAAATTTCACATCGGATAGTTGTAAGTAATTATTACCTCCTTATTCCAAAGGTAAATGGTTGCATTGTATACAATCCCTTAAATTTAAATATAAAAAGTATTATTCAGTTTCATCAACTTCGGTGTGGATTATGAATGCCTTGCGCGTTGTTTCTTGTTTGTTTTATTGCAATTTTCAGAGCTACTATGTAAATTCAAATGACTAATTTTGCTTTTATATTACCCGAGAAACGTTTTATTTCGATAATGATGTGAAGCTGTTAAATACCACAATAAATTTATTTTACTAAGATATTATTGGAGTCATTATTCACAAGAATGTGATAAATAAATTTTAGCGGAGATAATTGCCACTGAGTTTATGGTCGTTTTGGATATCTATCCACGCCTAGTTCGATACAAATTGGCCTTAGGGCTGCCATTGGGCTGGACCAGCCCTCGGCCTGAAAGATAGTAGGGTAAACCAAGGCCTAAATCTAAATTCGGGTCCGACCTGAATTTATGGCATTTTGCCCCAAGCCCGGACAGGCCCAAAAAATTGGGTGAGGCTGCGCCAAGCCATGGAGACAGGCCGGTCCTAGCTCGAAACCATTTCACGCCTACATGACCTAGCTCAAGTTGGCTTGCTGGCCATATCAAGTCACACGAACCTGGATGAAACCAGGTCCAGCCCAAAAACCTACATAACGTGCCCTTCATTAATTTAATTTCAATCAAGTACTTCCTAAATAGATAAGGTAAATACGACTCAATTGCCCTTATTTGAAGATCAGGAATCTTGAACAAGAGGATATATTTTGATGATTTAGCCTAACTTTAAGTAGGCAAAGCCCAATAAAGAAGATAGTCCTAGTTATTTAGTGTAAGCAACATGGAATAGTAGTTTACATTAGAAAAAGTGAATAATTGCCCATCCATATGCACAAAACTTTGGGTTACACCAGTTTACAAACACAAAAATACAAAGACATTTGATTAGCTCAATCAAATAATAAAAGAAGAATACAACTACAGTGTTATTCCAATAATTTGGGCTGACGGTCACGACCTCATTTCGTAATACAATTTTAATATTTTTTCTACATATCTAAATCATATGAAATTTTAAGCGTCAATTGTTATTATGAAAGTGTATCTAATAAAAATATTAAATATAATGTGTAAAATATACGTAAATCAAAATGCCCTTGAAAAATTTCAGAGGTGTTTTGGTCAATTTATTTCTTGCAAATTATTATTTTTACTAAATTCTCCTATTTTTAGAAAATAGACATTCAAAATTTCAAGCTATTTGGATTTGTAGAAAAAAACTTAAAATTCTAATACAAAATACAATCATGGTTATTGAATCGGCCCAGATTCAATTTGGAATGGCTAACACTTTAGCGCTAGCTAGTGGGCTAACCTCAGCTTTTCCCATAAAAGAATTACACAATTCCACTTGAAAATTCCTCACGAACATTATGATTGTATAATGACAACCCTGTTCCCTGGCTTTGCAAAACATTGTAACCAATTTTTGGACTGTCAATTTTCAAGATTTTCATATTTTCATAGATCTAATTGATCTACACTATTTTTGAAACTTTAAATTTATAATAAAAGATCAAAACATATTTAAAGCTAATACTAATATTTCCAATATTGAAACCATATTTCTCAACGCTATTTGAAGGAGGGCTCTAATTTGATGTTTTAGAACCTCGGCTCTATACAAACTGCACCCATACTTGAAATGCTTATGTGACTTTTATCTAGAGTAATTTTTACACATATCCTTTTAGATTATTGTTACTAAAAGGAAAAAAAAAAAAAACAGAAGAACTACTGAAAATTTGAATATCATGTTAATACTCTTTGGCTTTTTTAACTTTTGTTTTCCCCATCGGCTCTTACTTTGGATTCTCAAAATCCAAAATTCTCTATGGAAGTTATCCATGGCCTCTAGAACACCGCAAGTTTCTTGTGTACAAATAAACTTCATATTCTTACAATCCTACGTTTTAGAACTTCAGAGTTTGAAAGCTCGAAGTTTTCTCTTTGTTTTCCTGCGATCTTGTGGGCTTCTTTGATGTAGAAAACTTTGGATTTTTATAAAACTAAAGTTTAAATAATGTCAAATTTTCAAGGTCTGAAAGTAGTTTTAAGCATTTTAACCACTTAAGAAGAGGCCAAAGTATTTTATTACAATAGCTTAAACTTTGATCTTCAAGGCTCAAAGTAGATGCAATATCATCATTTTGGAAAAAAAAAGAAATTTTTTTTAATTTTTTTTAGGTAGTAAACATGTGCTCCCTCATTCAAAATACCTAATGGGAGATATTTTTAATCTAAAATTTTGGAAACCACCTAAGAATCACTAGATGAATATTCTAAAAGGAAAAAAAAAATTGAATTTTGAGTTTTCTAACACTTAGATCTCACGCTCTAAAACCTAGACAGTGTTTATTCAATCTAGATACATTATTTTCTTCAAGTGCACAAAGGTGCAATCATGAAATCTTTTTATTTAGCCAGTACATGGGTTGAAGAGGTTATATCACCAACATTTGGGGTCCTAAAATTAATCATACATAGCTTTTTACCCGAGCGAGTAAATAGACGGCATACTTGTATTTAAAGATTAAAAAAAATAAAGATTGAACTTTGAGAGGATAACATAAAAATTTAAAAATTTCTTAAATAATAGAACTTTGAGAGGACATGGGTGTAAATTACTCCTTTCTCCGCACTCTCGTTATACAGAGCATGAAAGATCTTGTTGTGATTTATCAGGAGGATCAAGTTTTTTTACTTCTATAGTAAACCGGACCTATTTGAGTTTAGATGAGCAAGATTCGTTTAGACCAACATGCTTGACACAGTAATGATCAGGACCTTTTAATGGGGTACCCCACATTTGATGGGCTTGATTTTTCTTACAAGGTCCACGAGAAGGGCATCCTTTCAAGGTTACCCAAAATGTGGCAATGGACCCGGACCAGGGTCCGAGGGGTAGAACCGATCCGAGTCGGGTGTGGGTTCAAAAATTAGACCCGGCAGGTCGGGTCTTTGTCCAGATCCAAATTTTGGGCTCAAACACTATTTGGGTATGGGTTTGGTAATATTTTTTGAGTCTCAATATATGAAAGAAATTTTAAAAAAAAAAAAAAAAAAAAAAAACGACTCTACGACATCCAAGAAACTTATGTAAATCTTGTCCATGTAAGGCAAGGCAATTGATAGATGATCGCACAAACACATAAATGTAAATAAAACTCACCATAGATGGTGTAAATTATAAAAGACAATTTAAGTATAGTGATGTCTAGAAAGTACCTAAAGAGTGTCTAGAGCCTGAACCACTTATGGCAAGGAAATTAATTTTAAGTTGTTGAGAGCATTTTCTAGGTTCTCACCGATAAATATGAAAAAAAATATATATAAGGTTGCAACCTTATAGAGTAGAAAATGTCATGCCTCAAAAATCCATTGAAAAAGGTTTTTTTATGCTTGAAAACCCTCTAATTGACTATCTCGACCTTGAGATGTACAGATGTGAAAAAAAAAATAAATTAAATTTACCCTTGCATGTTTGGAAGTGTGAAGATCACAAAATAATAAAAAAGCCAAGTAGCTAAGGGAAAGGAGTATAGTTACTTAATGTTGCAAATGTTTTATTAAGAATCATTAATCATAGGATCAAAACCAATGTAATATCTGAGGGCTAAATGCATCTTGCCGTATGAATTTTTTAAGTGGTGTGAAGAGTCTCAGGTTTCTCTGAAGAGACTCATTGTCTCCATTAATCATATGAATATTCAGACTTGTCTTTTATAGACAAATTGCAAATAACAATAATAGAAACTAAATCATACTCAAATTTATAATAAAGTACATATACTTTATCAACATTTCCCATAATTACTGATTGTAATATATACTTTCTATGTTATACATTTTCCTTTCACAAATGGCTCTTGATTGCTTGTAATTAAAGTATTAACCGGATCAGTAGGTTGGGTCTATATGATCTCATATCCATCTGATATCTCCATCCCATCTGAAACTAGCTGCCAAAACAAGCCTCCTGCTGCACTCCCTTGGTTCTTGGCTGAGTCAGGATGACAGTCTGGGAAATCCTGTAAATTCAACTTTCATGCATTATTGGTAGTGAAGCTTTAGATTTGTTCAATCTTAATAAATTTTATTTCTTAAGCGACAAATTCATATCCGTGAAAAACATAAGGCTTTGTTTGTATGGGGTAGTCTTTTTTCTTTAAGCAAATCGATGAAATTGTGCAGTTGATCATTGCTATTAATCCTTTACATTCCTTAACATATGCCGTTTCTAATGGGGCCCAAAAAAGGGTGAAATTGACAAATGGGTAGCAGGAGTTAAATAATAAGCTCCTTCTGTGTAGCTTGATAATTTCTTAGTAAATGAAGCGGAACCCAATTTACCAGGTTTTTTTTTTTTTCATTCCAAAGTCTCACAAATGCTTGCTTTTGAGGCAAGAAAATCTTTTAGAGAAACGATTCTTAAAGAGCTCAAATTATCTAACAGAATGATTAAAGGACTCAACATATGTTATTTACCAATACGATTTACTTTTTAACTTTCACTTAAGGGTATTCTTAGCATGCGGCCAGCCCGCATATTGTAGAAATGCGGGGTTGGCAATAAATATATTTTTTAAATATAATTTGATTTTAATTTTTAGAGAATATATAATCTTTAACGTGAAAATCATGAATATGAAAAATCAATAAATTTTAAAAATGATAAATAATACTTATATTAAAAAAACTTTTGAACCGTTAGTTACAATTATTTTTAGAGGGAGGCAGAGTTGGGCAAATAAAAAGAAAACCAAATAGAAGGAAATAACAAAAGGATAAGGTACCTAGGTGAGTTAATTGACTTATGTGTCCACATTGGTTTCTAATTAATTTGGAACTTGTAAGTTATCTCAAATCAGTACAAATCCATTTCCCTCTTATATTCATGAATATGAAGCTCCAAAGATAGTGCAAATCAGACAATCTTTGAAGAATTAATATGAACAATGCACCAAAAATATAAAATACACTACTATTAAGGGTTTTTTTTTTCTTTTTGAGATTCATGGTCTTGTTGGTCTACAACATCGATCGGAAAATTTTGGAATTTGAAAACAATCTCTAAGATGGATTTTAGGAGGGTGGACTCCCTGTAAAAATGCGTCCCTAGATGCACCTAAACCCTACCCAATATAGAGCAACATATTGTAAATTACATACCTCAACATCGAAGAAAAATGGCATGCAAACAAAGAGATTGTATACTATGAGACCATGTAAAAATGTGTCCCTAGATGCACCTAAACCCTACCCAATATAGAGCAACATATTGTAAATTACATACCTCAACATCGAAGAAAAATGGCATGCAAACAAAGAGATTGTATACTATGAGACCATTTATCTTTGTTACCAGGAGCTCACATTTGTTATTAGCCACTAGATCTCAAATTTGATGGTTTGGGATATGTCACAAGGTTTGAGAATTTTTTTTTTTAACTTTGAGTTAGATTAATAACACACTCACAACCACTTGATGTGAAATATGATGAACAAAAATGATTGCTATTAAAAGTAAATAGTTTTTTTTGTATACTTTTCTGCAGACAAATTGCATGGCACCATTTAATAGAAATACTAGTGCATGCAAGAAAGAGGCGGCTAAACTCCAACTACATGCCTACGGACATTTAGTTAATAAATTCATCACATAGAATCAACAATCTGAACTCTAAATTCATGCCAAGATTCCAAGGTCCAATACCAAACAAAAGGACAACAAAATTTGCATAAAGGAAATGTATTCACTTTGTGTAATCCATTTGTTCAAGCCCAACACAATTTAGTTGGAAAAATGTCTTCTACTAATATGAACTAGAGAGCTTATGCTATGGCACACAGGAGGGAGCATATACTGTACACTTATTCCTTTAGGCGAAATAACAACTTAAGAGGATTTTTTATTTTGAAATTTGGGATCTATTGAGAATCACTGGATGATTATTAAAGACAATGAATGGAATTTGGGTTATTAAATACTTTGATCTAACCATTCAAAATTGATCATCTATTCAATTTTCGATTTTTTTAAGGCCTATACAAAGTATTTTAATTTGTTTTTTTTCTTTTTTTTCTTTTAGTTAGTCTTTAGGTTAATGAGATCACATCCCAAACTTGTGGGGCATAATAGTTAGTCCTTACAATAATTTGGTTTCACTCAAGGGAATAAAT
Organism: Amborella trichopoda; assembly: GCF_000471905.2. The sequence continues at coordinate 1,669,196 of NW_006498057.1, read as the reverse complement.
GGAGGAAACAATTGCATGGATAGTGGTGGTAATGGACCCGACCAGACCCAGGATCTGACAAGTACACCTGAACTCGGGTCTAGGTATGAGTCCAAATTTTGGACCTGAAAGGTCGGGTTCTAGTCCAAAACTTGAACCCAAAAAGTACCCAAGCCGGACCCAACCTAAATAATATTGGTGCATGTGGGTATTCATAAATATTGCTAATATGTTTGTTTCTTAAGATTTTCCAGTTATTACGTAAAATAATAAGGAATGTGGGTATATGTAGGTACTCATAAATGTTGTGCAAGACCTAAATGTTGCCAATAATATGGGTATATGATGGTACCTTGAACAAGTAGAATATTTTGACGATTTAGCCTCACTTAAGTTGGCAAAGCCAAATAAAGAAAATACTCCTAATTATTCAAGGTAAGCAACATGGAATAATAATTTCCATTAAAAAAAGTAAATAATGGTCCTTCTATACGCAAAAATTTTGGGTTTTACCAGTTTACAAGGTGAAGAGTCTCAAATTTCTTCGAAGAGACTCAATATCTATTAATTGATCTGAATATATCAGACTTGTCTTTTATAGACAAATTCCATATGACAATAATAGAAACTAAATCATAGACACCTAAACTATACCTAGGCTTATCATAAATACAAGATATTATATCTACCCTTCCCAAATATACAGATTACAATATATACCTTTCATATTAACATGGATGTACAATATATACTTTCCTTTCACACTCTCGCTCAAACTCAAGATACTATGAGAGAGAGCAGCTGGAGTTGAACACTAATTCCTTAAACAAGCAGTTGGATCTTCAGGTGTGTGTATAGCATGATCAGTAGATGAAATGGTTGTCATGCTCAGATTGCTTGATCAACGAATACAAAAAGCAGCGGCAGATAGGAACAGATGGTCTAGGAATTGAGGGCCATATTAGAGTAGGCTCGATCAATTAGACAAATATTCTAGACAAAACAGTCGAGACATCTGAGAATAGAATGACACTTGGAAGTGCCAACAGAATTTGGTGTGGATCTTGTTGTGCTCTGATACCACTTGTTGTGAGCAGAAGTTCTAAACCCGAAGGGTTGACGTTTTTTGGCAAATAAAATTCGAAAAATAAAACATAAAATACACATCACAAGAACACAAAGATTTACGTGGTTCATCCAAGAGGCCTACATCCACGGGCACGGCAAACAAAATCACTTTATCAATGAAAGTTACATCAAAGATTTTGGAACAAACCTCGACAAAATATTTAAGTCGAGCAAACATTTTTGAACCACTCTATTTTTAACCACTCTCCCTTCCTTCTCTTTACTTCTGACAATCATTATCAACAACGCCAGATAGAGACGCGAGAGCAACGAGAAACTTACTTTCTATCTAACTAAAAAGAAAAACACCAAAAATCTCAATTGGGAGCTGCTTTTATCGAATAAACAAGCCTCTCAATCTTCGGAAATCCAAAAGAGACACCATCACAATGTTTCTGTCCAAATGCAGCTTTCTTCTCTCTAATAGGAAACCTTGCACCTTATGCACAGGAGGCCCTGTCTTCTTCTCTCTCTAGATGAACTACTATTCCTATATGGTAACCTAAATTGGGCACACACAAATTCTCTGCACTTTTATCCCATATATATAAGATTAGGAGTCCACACTAAATAGGAAACTTTTTATTGATATTACATATATCTCAAAAGATCAAGAGATATATCTGTCTAAAAGTCTTAATCTTTTGGATTTCTATTTCCCTTAGAAAAACTTATCAATATCAATTTCAATCCCAAATAATATGGGAATATCTCAATCCCACGTAATATGGATCAATCTTAATCAATCCCACAAATATGAGATTTCCTTATGTGGGTGATTTTGGATAGCACTAAATCCAATAGATCTGAGTTGGATTCAACAATTCATAGACAAAACAACATGTGCGAGTAATAGATAAACAGACTGAATTAAAAAAAAAAAAAGCTGACGGATTGAAGATGATCTTTAGGAACAAAACACATTTTTTTTTTTCTTTCTTTGTTTTTTTTTTCTTTAAGATAAAAAAAATCAGTATGTCACAACTTGATGGTCCATAACAACTTGATGGTCTGACAGAACATCAAAAGAATAAAGAAAAAAAAAAAAAAACTCAAGTGATTCAAGGAAGAAGAAGACAAAATGGTTCGCATGGTTTGAAGTGAGAAGACAAGCACATAAAAACAAAGGAAAAGAGAAGAGAATGAACCCAAAAAAAATTCAAAAAAGAGCCGCACCATTTATTTCTCTCAAAGTCTCATCCCCACTTCTCTGCTCTCTCAAGAACTAAAATGGAGAGACTCAAAACAGAATAGAGGAGAAAGAGAGAGTCACCCGAGGAAACATAAGATACAGATGGAAGTGAGGGCCAAAAGCAAAGCAAATACAGTGGTTTTACGCACGCGACAGAGGCAACAATGGAAAATAGAAATAGTGGTTTTACGGGGCCAGACTGAGAGAGGCAGAAAGAGGAGATGTTACATACGGCCGGAAAAACTAAAAAGAAGTCGGAAAACGAGCTCGAGATGCTTACCAAAAATTGATGACAAACAGTGGATTCAGAAGACATGCAAAAAGGCAAAGGCGATCAAACAGATCATAGAGTCGAAACACGACTCAACAGAGAGCTCTAATCTGAGGTACGAGCTTAGATAATGAATGGAGACAATAAAGATGAAACTAAATCCGATACCATATGAAGAGTATCAGGTTTTTCTGAAGAGACTCAGTGTCCATTAATTGATATATATACATATACAGTATTGTCTTTTAAAGACAAATTCCAGATGATAATAATAGAAACTAAATCATAGACACTTAAATTATACCTCAAATTATACCCTAGACTTATTATAAATACAAGATATTATATCTACCCTTCCTAAATATACAAATTACAATATACACCTTCCACATTCACCGGAAGAGATTTTATTAGCTCAATCAAATATTAAAAGAATTACACAATTCCAATTGACAATTGTATAATGACAACTCTGATCCCTCGCTTTACAAAAACATTGTAACCAAAATGAAGACTTTAGACCTTCGCCGGACTTTGACAAGAGGACGATGGAGATGGGGTTAAGATGGAGGAATTCCTACTTTCCAGCATTGAGACCACCTGCAATTACCATGGTTATAATTAGACCTTCACGCTCCATTGAGTGGGGAAGTTTTCATTGGTAGCCAAAAAAGGAGGGAATTTTATATAAATATCCCCTGTATTTTTTGGAATTTAAAGAATATTCGTAATATTTTATATTTTATGTTCATGTTCCATTTTTTAAGAGCATATCTAGTATTTTAACTTTATGAGTATATATCAAATTAGGCTCAAAATTTGTGCTCATACTTCTCGTCATCAAGCATCCCCAAAAAAATATAGAAAATAATTAAATAAAAAGCATCAAAATAGATGTAGAAATTTTAGAGGTATCAATTTGGTCATTTTATTTTTTTAAAATTACCCATTTTATTTTTTTTACAAGTGCATTACGTTAAAAGAATGGACACCCAAAATTTGAGCCCAATCTGATGTATAAAAAAAGACAAAATTAAAATACTAGATATGCTCTTAAGAAAGGAACATCACCATAAAATATAAAATATTGGGGCTTAAAAATATATACAAGATATTCATGTAAATTTTCCAAAAAAATAAAATAAATTCTAATCTTCAGTATTACTTGGCTTAGATCATAGTTAGCAAGTCGGGAACTTTCAATAAATTGGCTTACCTTAAAATCGGGAAAAATTCGTTTTTATTTTAAAAAGTCGAAAGAAAAAATTGGATAAAAAATACGGATCGTCAAAAATACTTAATGTAAAGATATCGGCAATACATCAAACCAAGCTAAAAAATTCGGAGTCAAAAAATCAGATAAATATATGTATAATTTGTATTATAGTTTTCCACCATAGTAGCCTAATAATAATAATCCCAATAACATAAAATAGAATGGTAGCTTAACAATAATCCCAATAATGTTTTCGTGTACAAGTACACTGTGATCCTTAGAGTATATAATTTTTGTTGTTCTCATTTATGTGAAATGAGTAATGTAAAAAGCTCATGCCCTCCCATACAATGTAATGTATCAAAGAAGCTTAAAACTGGGCTTGGGTAGGGAAACCATTGATCTCCGTTGCTCAGCATCGAGGGTGAGAAAAAAACCTTAACCAAGATGAGGCAAATTTTGGGATCACTGTTTTATATAGAAAAAAAAATCTTCAACTCGGACAAGATTTGGAAAAGCAAGAAGAGATGGTGGACCTAATTTTAGAGATTTTAGAGAGAGAAAAAAACCTAATCAATGCTATGCTTGTAGTGATTTGGGTATTTTTTAAGCTAGGGCAAGATTTGAAAAAGCAAGAAGAGATCATGAAGCTGATTTTAGAGAGACAAAAGGAAGAGGTCATTTTTTTTATCTTGTAATATGTAATTTTTTTTCTTAAAATAAGACAATTTTTTCTTTTTTTTGACAAGTGCTTGATAAACCATTAAACCTAGTAGACCCAAAAGGGCTAGTAGCATTTGATGAATGCAAACAAACATTACAGGGAATTAAACTGCCAATTGAAGCTCAGTGTTTACAATTATGTGAATAATACCGTCTTCCCCATCCCTCCTATGAAAATAGAGCCGTAGAACATCTAAGCTTCTTGCTCCTCATGAACGTGCTTTTTATAATTATTATCTCATTTGGATCAAAATTCAGAAGAAAATAATATGCATCCATAGACGCTCCATGAATCAATCGACCACATAAGTACCTCTCCCAAAGGTTAAAAAATAAGATCATTTTTTTACAGAGGTTCTAGAGAGAGAAACATGGACCTTTTCATTCTTTTGGGTTTTTCTCTGTAAAATCAGGAAAAAGATTTTGGTTAAATAGGGGTTTTCTCTCTTAAGTTGCATGTTTCAAAAGCTTGTGGTTCTATAGAGAGAAACATGGCTTTTTTAATTTTTTTGAATTTTTTTTCTGTGAAATCAGCAAGAAAATGAACGTTTTTTTTAGCCCGTTTTATTCGTTCTCCAAAAAAATGCGTTTTTAACTTTATTATGAAAAAAAAGCGTTTTTTGACGAACATTTTCAAAAAAACGCCATTTTTTTTACGAACTTTTCAAAAAAAATGCCGTTTTTAACGTTTTTCAAAAAAACGCCGATTTGCTAACTATGGCTTATACTTATGTGGAAGTCCTATTTTAGTCAATAATCCTTATTAAAGGCTAAATTGGCAGGGGGTCCAAACATATTAAGATTAATGGGGAATTTGGTATAAGGTTTCTAAAAAAGTGGTGAATTTTTTGTAGTATTCTCCTCCTATTGTAAATCAACACATGTGATTTTAATTATAGAACGATCATATATGTACATTGTTTGTTTTAGTGGAATTTGTTTGGTCTAATTAAAAAATTTCCTAGTCCCCTCATTGTTTTCTTCCACATAGCATTTCAACCCTACAAATTGGATCGTATTTGATTGGTGTGTGGCTTGCATGAGGTTGCAACCTTAAACAATCAAAGTCTTCTTAGCGTACATTTCTTTTTGCCGGCACTTGTGTAATTCCGCTTTTGTAATCTCTTTCCATTAATAAATTTATTAACGTCAGTACAAAATAATAATAATAATAAAAGAAAGCGTACCTTCAAATTTTATCATAACGTGTCAAAAGTTGTCAGGATAACTTCATTTAATATTTTTATATTCAATTATAAAATTTTAAACTTCGAAAATGTGCAAATCAAATAAATCTATAAATACATGAAAATCTAAAAATTAACGGTCTAGATAGTACGTTGCAAATACACTATTTTTGAGATCCAAATTTTTTTTTTCTTTTTATATCATATCTTGATGTCGAAATGATCAATTAGAAGTTCTTCCAACATTAAAACAACCTTTTCCTATAAATTTTTTAAGGTACACTTTAATTATGTAATTTAAGATTGTAACTTTATATAAATTTTTTCTGTTTATAAAAAGACAGTTAAATCTTAGCTCTAGCAACCCACAAAAAAAAAAAAAACATTGGATGGTGATGGGAGTACCGACTTGGGTGATGGTAGGGCGACCGAGTGGTGGGAGGCTTATGCAAGCGGCAGCGGTGAGCATCACCCGATACAATTCATACGTATCGCAACCTTCGAGACGCCCATCCAACAGTTCATGAAATGCATGCCGAGCTAATAGAGGACGTGCCTGCAAAAATTCAAGAGAGAATGTTCAGAGAGAGAGAGAGAGTCTATAACACTTTAGAGCAGCGCAGCATTGCCCGACTTGGGCCGGCGGGTACCTGGCTGTTCGGGCACTCGGCCTGAGTTGAGCAGGCTAAGCAACAAATGTTTAAAAATTAAAAAAATACAAAAATCTAAAAAATACGAAAATTTATATATAAAGTAAAATTAAACATAACACATCTAAATAATGTTAGAAAAGTAGGGAAAAATGGAATTTGAAAAAATCAATTTATGAGAGGTGGTATTTTAAAAAAAATCCAAAGAAGGAAAAATGTATAAAAGTAAGTATTTTACGGCCAACATACTTTCCAATTTTTATCAAAATAATAGAAAACATATAAAAACTCATTACGAATAAATTTCTTATTTTTTTTAATGTTCTAATAATTTTTTGTGAAGTTTTTTCAAATTTGAGAACGTGACCACCGAATCCGGGTAATCCGCAAGAGTACCACCTAAAAGCGTACATACATTCACATAGAGAGAGAGGGAGAGAGACTGAGAGAGTGAGTGTATGTATTCAAAATTTGTAGCAAAAAAATGCAGGAGTGCCACCCAAAAGAAGCAGAAAGAGAGAGAGAGAGCTGACCCATTGAAGGAGTTCTCTTTCATCTTGAAATCCCCGGCAAAACAATCTCAGTAGCAGCACCCCAAAGGAGTACACGTCCAACTTGGGAGTCATGTGTTGATGCTCCTCTGCGACCTCATCGTCTTCTGTTCCCCCATGATCCCTTCTATCAAAAGAACCCTAAACTCATTACCTCAAATTTTGGTTCGCATATCATAAAAATATGCAAATGTCATTATGTCATAACTTTTGCCAGTATTCAATTCGAAGAAGTATGGGAAAGGGCTTGGGTCATGGTGGTGGTAGCACCCTTTTACTTTAGTCACCATGTTCTGGTTTCTATTCCTACTAATACGTTTCCATTAACACTTTAAAAAAATTAACTCCTAAACCATTTAAGAAGAAACTTACTCTTAAACTATTTGAAAAAACAAGTGGGAGATTGTTTTCTCCATTAAATTACCCAAAATAAAAAAAACGATCTAAAATACCTTGTTTTGAAGCTTTTGGGGGTTCTTTCATGGCTTGATTCTGACTTCTCTCTTTGCAGCTGTCTTGTATATTTGATACTAGAAATCTGTGAAGTTAGAAAAGGACGTTAGAAAACATTGGAAAATAGCCAAGGCGATACGTGTTGTTCTTAATGAAGCCTCATGGAGAGTTAAAACAATGAGGGGAAAAGTCGGATACTCTCTCTTTATAATTGTAATCCTCAGGTTCATGGATAGCCCATGGATCCCCGTCAAGTTAAAAATAAAAAAGTTTAACCCTTTTTTTATCTTTTTCGTTGTGCAAATGACTAACTTTTTATCCATTTTTTTTTTCTAATAAACCCATCATATAAAAGGAACTTAACATGCTTCTTTTAACCTACCTGTAAAGATGTGACAGGTAGAAATGGGGTTTCAACAGAGGTTGAGGGAGAGAAAGAGGGAGGAAGAGGTTCATAGATAAAGAAGAGGGAAAACTCCTCCAGGATTTGGATCATGGGATCATTAGAAAAATAAAAATAAAAAATAAATATTGTAATTTGGACAATGAAAAAGTGACAGATGAGAAACATCATTTTCTTCTAATATAGATGGGATTATAATAAGAAAACGTCTGCTATACAAATTAGCCCAGTTGACCTCACCCCAAATCCATCGAGCATGGCTCACTAGATCATACCACTCTTTTATCCAAGGCGGATGATCCACTGAGTCCTTCATTTGCATGTATAACCTACAATATTGATAGAATCTTGTGGGCTGTGTTAAATCCCCCAATAGAAAAAGGGCCCTTCCTATGCAAATATGCTTTCACCTCCCATTTATATAAATAAAAAAAGTTATGAAAGACAAAAAGAAATGGAGAAAACTCATGGGGATTTAATGACCTCAATGATAGAGCAAAAAATGAGGGTATACTTATTGATAGAATAGAATGGTAGACCAGGATTCATGTTGTCGACTCCAAATAATTAGAAAAAAACTCAAATGGTGATCATGATGGAAAAAAAAATTGGAGATATAACATACTGGAAAAAATCAATTGATAATTACCATGGGTTTGAGATCACGTGAGAGAAAAATATTACATGGTTGTAAATTCCCGTGAACAAGTGGACCTTCGGTGCACTCTTCATGCAAATATCTGATGCACCGCCCAATTTCAATTGCGATTGTCATCCTCTCTGACCACAATA
>NW_006498057.1:1648795-1660631 GCF_000471905.2 Amborella trichopoda | reverse complement strand
TAATACTAATACTTATTAATACTAATACTAGATATAGTATATAGTATATATATATATATATATATATATATATATATATATATATATATATATATATTCTCAATATTTAANATTTTATCTAATTTTGATATAAAGACTAACGAATAAAACATCAGACCAAAAGATTTTATGCTCCTGTGAGAGTATCATGTTCATTTATTCCCCTGGGTGAAAACCCAATATATAAGTAATTTTAGGACTACCAAACGGGGATGTACCTCTTCAGCCCCTAGACTAACCTCAGTCAAAAGGAAAAAGAAAAAAACTAAATTGAACTTTCTATGTACTAAAAAAATAATGTCCCAAGATTGAACATAGACCGTCCAATTTTTAAAAGGCAAGATCTAAGCGTCAAAAAAACTCAAAATTCAATTTATTTCTTTTGAAAATAATGATCTAGTGATTCTTAAGTGGTTCCCGAGAATTTCAAATTGAAAAAATCTTCCCAAGTAGGTTTTCTGACTGAGGGAGCACATACACAATATTGCTCCCATAAGAGTATAATTGCATGCCCAAAAGTTGAATATTTGATAAATTAGATCTATTTAAATAATTCTCGGCATACTTTGTATATTAATGATGAAAAAAATTATATAAGGTTGACTTCTTAAAATATGGAATTAAGTTGCAGCTCTAAAATATTTCGAAAAAGGTTGTTTTGATGTTAGAAAAATATCTATTTAATCATCCTTACATCAAGATATATAGATATGGAGAAACGAAGAGATTTCAAGTCCTAAAAGCAGTACATCTTGCCATGCATTATCTTAAGCTTTCATTTTTAAGATTTTCATGCTTTTACATATATCTACGTAATTTGAGCCATTTTTTTAGTTTAAAATTTTACAATTAGAGAGAAAAATATATTCTGGAACCATTTTAAGAATTTTCGATACTAAAATTGCATCCATGACAAAGTTTGGAGATGCACCTTCATTTGATTGTTAATCATTATTAGCAAATGAAGGAAAAATACTCTTCAAAATTGATGTACAAGAGAACTTGAAGGAATGGGTGGGACGAGGACACAAAGCCTGGCTTCTGAAAACCTATATAAGCCTGACATGTAAAAAAATGCAACTACATTATAATCACCATTAACATACAAAAAATCCACGGTCATGGGACTCTGAAAATTTATGAATGGTGACGTAGCCAGAGCCGGCCCCACCATCTTGAGTTTTATTACAATTTGGCTGGCCCTACACTACACCTAATGAAGAATTAGACGCCGATGACCCTCATGACCACGGATTCTTACTGTTGATGAGGATTCTAGAATAGTATACTCTAAGAGGGAAAATTGCATCGCCCTTAATTTCTAGTGTAGTAGAGATTACCGTGCGATCCATCTTACATGGATACTCGTCATAAGGGGTCCAAGAAGTGCAAGAACTCTCTTCATCCATCCATTGAACATGATCATCCATCAATGGATTGGACTGTGATGGAGGAAAGGATACCACCACCCATTTCATTATAATTTCACATTCTAATACCAATCACCAAAAAATGACATGGTTGAAAGTAGTGAGAAAATATATGGGGATTTATGGCCTCACTAAAGTATGACCATTGATAGAGCAAAATGACTAACGTCATTATCATCATCATAGCCTTTTCTCAATTAATTGGAGTCAGCTAGATGAATCACGGTCCGTCTTTCTGCTCTATTAAAGGTCATACTCTCAATGAAGCTATAAGTCTTCATAGGACTAAGATTAGTGTAGCCCACCCCAGATAGTTGGAAAAAAAAAGTTTCGATGATGTTGATGATGAGGATGACTAATGATGGTAATGACCCTTATGACCACCATATTATGATCACGATTATATAGGTCATGGTACACTTTTCCGTACGGGAAAAGCTTATATAAGGTCGCAACCTTAAAATGTAGAATCACAATTGCACCTAAAAAATCTATTGAAAATCCCTTCTAATCGATCATCTCGACATCGAGATACATGAATATGAAGAAAAAAAGTTTTTGAGTCCCGAAAACAGTGTATCTTGCAACACATTATCTAGACCATCCATTTTCAAGATTTTCATATATTTATAGATCTACTTGATTTTAACCGTTTTCTATATTTAAAATTTTCTAATTAGGTATGAAAATAGATTTTAAGATAATACTAATATTTTTTACAACAAAATTACATGTTATAATAAAATTTTAAGGTGTGCCTTATTTGGGTTGTTTAAGGTTGCAAACCTTATAGAAACCACAGCCTTTCCACAATATGTATTCAAAACCAAATGCAAAATACAAAATACAAAATCAAAGAAAGGACTCACGTGTCAGCAATTGATCCAACGTGCCAGGCCCATCATAAGCAAAGACAAGAGAAGGAGGATCTTTGCAAAAACCCATCAAACTCATCAAATTCCTGTGAAAAGTGGCCGTAGATGCCCATAATTCCATTTCCATTTCCATTTCCCCCTCAAAACCCCCTCGATACGTCTTTACAATGACATCAATAGTTTTCTGACGCATTTGCACCTCTCCTCCATACCACCTCTTATTGCCCATTTCTTCTTCTCCTACTAAATCTCTTCCCAAAAACCCCCCTGTCGTTGGCCAAATATCACCTGGGTCCATCTCCAGAGGTCTCCAGGAAATGGTAGATTTCTTTGGAAATTTTGTAAAAATATCTTCAAAAAGGAGATCATGGCAAAGAGAGGATGGAAATGGCCTACTTTCATTGTGTTTATGGATGGGAAATGAATCTCTTATGTGGGGTTCCTCTAGAGAGAGGGATTGTTTGAGAAGCTTGGGAGATCTCGTATCCAGGCCGTTGGTTGGTGTTTGGGCAGGTGAGGGTGGATCTGTGCCGTTGGATTTGTCCTCCATTGGGTCTCTGCAAAAGAGAAGAATGAGACTTTTGAAGGGTTTACTGATACTAATGAAACTTGTTGGGAAATAAATAAGGGGACAGAATAGGAGAAGTCTGCAATCACAACAATTGAAGAAGGAAAAAAGAGTAACAAAAAAAAGAAAAAAAAAGGAAAAAAGAGTAAAAATGGGTAAAAATGTGGATGAAGACCCATGTAAGAGAGAGAGGTCCATTTCCAGAAGAGAGAGCGGAGAGAGAGAGAGAAACCAGCTAGTTATTCTCATGGAGCCACCTCGTTAAGAAGTGCACCACTATGCGTGTGGTGCCTATTATGTAGTATTATTATATTATAACATTATTTCTCCTCTATTTGTACTCTTGTCGAACGAAGAACCTACCTAAACCCTAATGACCACCACAAGTGAAATAATTCCACTAAACTTTTCTAAGTTAATGTTATTTCCATTTTCTTTTTACTTCTCAAACTAAGTTCATGGCGAATGCAAGTTTATAAGTTAATCTTTTAAAGCTTAGCCATTAAAAGAGTTTATCTTGCTGGTGAGAACACTATAATCCAATGCATTATTTTATAAAGTGCAAATACCGTGATTCTGAGGGAGTATATTGTGCATATACTCTCTTGTCCAAAACACCTATTTAGGCTTTTTTTTTTAATCTAAAATTTTAGAAATACTAGATAGTTATTTTTTAAAAGAAAAATATTCGAATTTTGAGTTTTGTGACTGTTAGATCTAGCCCTTAAAATAAATTAGACGGTCTGGATTCAATTTGGAAAAACTAGTTTTTTTAAAAAAAAATCTAAAAAATATCCCTAACGAGGGAGTAAATGGAAAATGGACGCTCAGCCATAGAGGACAAATGTGTCCAACCCATGAAGTATGGTGACATTGGTATAGTCGATCAAATTTGTCTTTCACATAAAAAGTGAAAAAGCATGGGAAGAGGCGCTTCGTTTGATGCCTCATATGGCATTATTAACGACAAGATGCATCAAAGGAAACTGTCTCTATGTTAGCGCTTCTCTCTCTCTCTAATAGTTTATTTGCTTTTCTCTCTAGGAACATTTGTTTTCAAATTTCAATCTGCCTCTCTTCTCCCTTGTGGAGGGTGAGGTTTTGTATATGGTGTCTAACTTTATACTATTGAAGTTAGATGCACCTCAAAACTTTGTCAAAAATATAATTTCGGTACCGCAAAGCTTTGTGATGATATGAAAATCTATTGCTTCCGCCCAATTATGAAATTTAAAGTTCTAGAAATGGTGACGATCAAGAAGATCTATAGGTATTTGATAATCTTAAAAATTGACGGTCCAAATAATGTGTTAGAAGACTAATTATTTTTAGGTTTAGAAATTTTATTTTTTTCTTTTTTATGAGTCTCTAGGTCAAGATGATGTATTGGAGGAATTTCCAACATAAAAACAACCTTTTCTATTGGGTTTTTTAGGTGCACCTTATTTGTATAAGGTTGACACCTTATATAAATTTTTTCTCTCCATGAATATTCGTGATTATTGGGAATTATGAAACAGATTTCTTCCTATGAAGCGCCCTCGTCCTTTTGAATCTCATATTTAAAAAACATATCGGTCACATAGATTGGGCACCCCAAAAATCGATCCGGATCGGGGAATCAGCAGTCAGGACCAGCATTGTAATGTGTGGAAAAATCATTAAGCTGACAACAAAACACATGAAAAAAGTGAACTGGCCAAAAATAGATCTGGATTGGTGAATCAGCAGTCAAGATCGCCATTTTACTATAAAGAATCATCGTTTTAATGTACGGAACCACCGGTTCCCTTCTAAACTCAATCGTTTTTCTATACTTATGCAGATCCGGAATAGGGTGACCAAGTCCTAGGCCAGACTGAGCCATTCCGTGCCGACCTAGTGTTTTTAAAACTATTTTGAATGAATGTGCATGGCATAATTTTCTTCTTAGTGGTACTCTGGAACACCATTGCAAGCTTCTTTGTAGGTGTAATTGCAGCAACAAAATTCAAGCATTTTATCCAACTAAAAAGGTTCATATATGGCCACTTAGATTCAATCAAATAAAATTTTATTAAAAAATGTGGATAGAAGTGGTGAGAAAATATAGGATGACTTTCGGTCTTACTAAAGATGTGACTCTTGAGAAAAATAAAATGGATGAACTCTCTTTCTTGTAGTAATGGTGAATTTTTGTATATTTCATGACGGGGGGATGTGGCCGATTGCAAGGATGTTCCTTCTATTACAGTGGGTAAAGAGTAAGGAGTCTTCAAATCGGGTTTTTCAGTGTGATTGTTGGTACTTTTTTTCCTCCTAAGGACTTGTTTGGTTCGGGGAATTGAGCGATGAGAGCTTGGGTTTGTCTTATTTATCAGGAGTAAAATGGATTGGAAATAATTTTTTTTTCATTTGAGATCGGATCTTGAAGTTAAGCGAGCCTTGAAAAATAGAATTTGTAGAGTTCGTGGTAGGTTGCTTACCTTAGAAATATGGAAGAGCTCGAATCATTCATCTTTGATCTAAAAAAATGCTTTCCAAATTAAATTTTAGGGTGCCGCTTCATGCATGGAGTTTGGGTGTTTGAAAACCGCCCGAGCTAACCGGTATCGATTAGAGGGGTCGGTTTCGGTTTCGGGCAATTTGTGGTGATCGGCCTGTATTTTAAAAATAAAAATTTAAAAAATATCTATAAAATCTTAAAAAATGAGGAATTTGATTTGTAATATATATTTTAGTATTATTTACATTATGGTAAATATTAAAAAATATTTTGATAATTAATACTCACTTTTAAAATCCATTTTTTTTTATTAATTTTCAACATCATTTGAATGTGCCTTGTTTTAATAATTCTTTATATGTTTTTCGTATTTTAGTAGATTTTTTTGGCATCTTGTTTGTTTTTTTCAACAAATTTTTGGCCACCCAAGATTTGTTCGGTTAAAACTGTTGAATCGGCCGATTTGCCAGTTAAATCGCTTTTGGCTCAATGTCCGATTAACTGTTCTGGTTCGATTTTACGAACATTGATTTTGATTCAGATCAAGAACATCTAGAAATGTTTTTTACTATGGGTGTGGACTTGGGTTCCGCCATAGGTCTTGGAAGACCTGAATGAACAAAATAAGTAGAAATGTGGGTCTATTAATAAATTTATTTTTGACATGGATTTTTGGATTTAGTTTTTAAGGACATATAATGTCGAACATGTAAATCATCAATATGAAAAAATAAGTAAACTTCAAAAAAATAAAAATAAAAATTATAGTAAAAACACTTTTTGTTTTTAGATAGGGCACCTGCTTGCATCGTACTTTAGTACGGAAGCTTTGCCTCCAAATCATTTACCGCGCCGTGCGTCACCTCCTTTGTCGCCTGGATATTTTTCTTTCATTTATTTTTTTATTGGCGCCTCATTTCTTTTCCATTTATTTTGGAATAAATATCGAATAATTCCGCTGCCCTTTTATTAATTACTTAGGACTTGACGAGCTCAACTTAAATTATTGTTTATTCTTATCCTTCGATCTTGAAATCATCGAACCCTAGTATTGTTTTTGGGCGCTCTTTACTGAGGCGTTCTCACGCTCTGGTACATTGAATTCGTTTTTCTTTGGATTTTGCTTTCTTTTCTTTGATCAATCTATTTGCTGAAAATTCACTGGAAAGGGATTCTTCAGGGCTTTTCATTTAGGTGAAACAATGGCGTCTCGTGCAAGGGATCTGCTTGGAGATGTACAGGCTGCTCATCAATTTGATGAGAACGCACTGTTAAGATATTGCCAGGAAAATGTCGAGGGATTTCCCGTTGAACTGATCACTTTCAGAGTTTTGCAGGTAATTCTATGAGGCTTTGTTATTGTTTTTTTTCTCTATTCTTCTTTTGTTGTACGTTAATGGCGCGGAGAGCTTATGAAACTCACCAAAATTGGAAGAGCTTGGAAAGTTATCCAATTAATGAAGAACCTCCTCTTTCTACCAAAGAAGGGAAAGCTTTACGGAACCTTCTAGGTCAGAAATAAGCGGAAGAATCAAACATATTTAAAGTTAAACATTAGTTTAACTTTAGAGAATATGCGAATTTCCCAAAAGAATACAGAATTTCTGACAGGTAAAAGTTTGAGAAGCTCCAAAGTTATAGGAGAAAAGAAAAATGAGACACACTAAGAAGTTGAAGTTGTTTCATAGTTCATATTAGAGGAAACTTATAAATGTAAAGCGTTTTGATAGCATAATTGGTATAGATCATGTTCGTCCGATGGCTTTAGTTGCATTCTGGAATTCTTCTCTGTTCTTCTGCATTGAATTATGAATTGTTTTTATAGTTTTTGAGCAGTAATTCACAAACAGTTACTCGTAGATGTCTGGTTTATGACACTCAAAGTAGATAAGTAGAGCCTCTGGTTTAGGAAAGGAGTCCGGAAATCCTACTCTAGCTGTATCGGTTCTGTTAAAAACCATGTATTCTTGTACAAACAGGCAAATAACCATTTTCCTGTACTATTCTCGTTCTCATCTATGTTCTAGTTAGTATGAATTATGAAATTTAAGTTTTTTATTCTTTGTGGAATAATTGGAAAGAGCAGTGTTTTCTTAAGCTTGTGCAGGTTAGGCATATACTTTTATTTCAGTGTCTTTTTACTGTAGTGACTTTTTTCTTTTTACTGGGGAATTTTATGCGGCGAGTTAGAGGCCACAGCATGCCGCCATTTCAAAGAGTATGGTTTTTATAAGTGATCCCTAACATTATCTGATTTTCCTGGGGCCTTCTTTTTATAACTTGGGGCCAGCAAAGTTAATTTTGCATTGAGTTTTTAAATGCTAGTTTTTAGTTATGATGTGAAAATCGATTTCAATTCAAGATTTGAGATCTCATGAAGTCGTAAGTTCCTTTTTGGGTCACTTTGTCTTCACTGACATTTGTTCACATATGCAGTTTAGGCATGGGCAATCAAATCCAACATATTGTCTTGAAGTTCAATCAACATCTTCAGTCAAACGTTATGTCCTAAGAAAAAAGCCTCCTGGGAGGTTGCTTGAAACTGCTCATGCTGTAGAAAGAGAATTTCAGGTAGAAATAATCAAATTAAAGTGTTATTCCTGTGCATTAATCCTTGTCATACACACACACACAAACATTACTTGAAAGGATTGTTATTACATAGACTATTGTAACCACTAGTTCCTGCTATGTTGTTGTCTATGCATAATATAGAACACAACACTTTCAGAAACTGCATTATACTACAATAGATCTTGAGGTAGTAAGATAACTAGTGTGGACTGCTGTTCTGGATGCAAAGGCTTCCTTCGTAGGATTTATATTCCACCCTGTTGGATTCTTGAATGGGTTATCAGGGGCATGTGTACATGAATTGATGCCTGGATTCATCTTTTTAAGCTTCCTTCATGTCTTCATGTATCAGTGACATATTACTAGGTCTAAGAGAACCTCTAAGGGAATGATTGCTTTAACGCTCTTGCAAACTTTTAACGGAATGATTGCTTTATACTCTGCATTATTAGGTTAACAAAACCTGTAAGGTAATGATTGCATTAATAGTCTTAACTATTTGGATATTCAGGTTCTCAAGGCCTTAGGAGACAATACTCGTGTTCCTGTTCCAAAGGCTTTTTGCTTGTGCTCGGATGTTAGCGTAATAGGTACTGCCTTCTACATCATGGAGTATTTGGAGGGCCGCATATTTCTAGATCCTAAGCTACCGGTAAGACATGGTTCTTGGCATATCTTTTGTTGATCTGAGAAATCGAGATGTTTCGTTCTTTGCTTGGGAAAGTGAAGTGATTTTATGTATACCCCATATGGATGATGTTTGCCTGTTTTTGAAGCAGTATTTTTCCCAATTAAATCCTGATTCTTATTTAAGGATGCTCAAAAGCTAGAATATTGATTCATCCTCATCATGCCAGCATTTAATAACTTTGATCAATGGTACTGCATGTTGTCAGGGATTGAACCCAACCGTAAGGAAATCTATATACCTTTCTAGTGCAAAGGCATTAGCTGCTTTACACAGTGTTGATGTGGATTCTGTAGGATTGAGAAAATATGGAAGACGAGATAACTATTGCAGGAGGCAGGTGAGTAAATGTGCTATAAAATAACGTAAGAATGCTCATGTGATCAAATATATTTCCATGCTTTGGGGTCTTCCCTTGCAAACATTCTATTCAATTGAAGGGATAAAATAGTATGCTTTCGTAGAAAAATATTTTTGAACAAAATTGATGTTAAAGTAGCGTGAAAACTTGTATTTGCAAACTTTCTATCATGTCAACATGCTTATGTATAGTGAAGAAGATCCATGTAAAAAATATGTAGATACTTGTGGTTTTCCAGAAAATATTCTCAAAACTTGAAATCGACTTTGTTGAAATATATCACTGTGCATATGTGTCCACTTCGCACTTGCATAATTGCATTTGCTCACGCATGCGAAGTAACGTACATCCACAAATACATGCGTGAATGCATTTTTTTCCATGTTATGCACATTGTATACATTTCGATCTGGTCATTTGGGTTCATGTGGGCGTGCATATGGATTTGTTTTATTTTTTTTATCCATTTTCATTGACAGTTATAAACATTTCATGTTGCTATGTCAATCTTCGTGCACGTGTATATTGGTGGGTGAGGATATCTACATAATACCTTCACACAATGAGTCATATTTGATATGGTGACATTTTGGTGCTATGCTGCATCAGTTCTACTCAGATTCTTTGAGCAGTCAGTAGCACATTTCTACTCATCATTGACCTTCAATTGGTTGTCTTTCTTTTATACAGCATACTGCATACAAATGCACCATATTGCTAGCGTATGTTATTTGACCATTGTAAATTAATATATTTTCCAAACTAATGTAAAAAAGTTAAAGCTTCATTAGAATCTGGAACAATGCTTCGGGGATTTAGGGGGGTGGGGGTGGGGCGATCTTTAGCAGCTTAATGCTATCCAGGAAGTCATAGGCCTTACAGTATTATTGCCTTTATTCTTCTCTTTTTCTCTCGTTTCAAATGATGTCATCATGATCATCATCATCCAAGCCTTATCCCAATTATTTGTGGTCGGCTACATGAATCATGTTCATCCATTCTTCACTATCAAAGGCTATACCCTCAGTAAGACTATAGATTCAGGATTCATGATACAATGTGGCAAAGTTTTACGTTGGCTGCCCACCTAACGCAACCCATATCTTTTACTTAGGGGCTACCTACCTAAAAAATGGAGATGTCATTCAAACAAAGGGATATTTTATCTAGAGGTCAGCACTCATAGCAAAATTGTTATGGCATTACCCTATTGACACCCAAAACACAATCTTCAGGCAACTCCAAACTAATCAGTCTTTTGGTTTGAAATCCAATTATCCAATATAGTTTTTATTATCAAATTTGGAGAAGCAGTATTGCTTACACAGAGGGTATGCAACAATATAAACAGGCAGGCAATCCACTGTCCATTCTTGTCATGAAAACCTGTTGTCAGGGATGAATGTCATGCCATGCATGGTTCATCTCCAATGTCTGTCTTGGGAATAGACGGTGGATGGCTTTCATGTGTAAAGTACAATGTAGTCATAACCTGTACCATACATTCCAATTCACAAAAACCAGTTTTCCAACATTTCATGATTTACTAGCAAGCCTTCATGCATGCCCCACAAGAAAGGCAAGATAATGGATTCAAAAGGGTAGTCAAAATTTTGAATCCTTCAGATGTATTTATAAGATTTGAGAAAGGTACATGTCCAGAAATTCTAGACGACCATTTTGAGCAGACAGTTTTACATTTTACATTTCAAGAAAATTAGAACATCTGAAAATTGAATTTGTCTCATATGTTTTAGAATGGGTTAAAATAGGAAAAGCCCAAACAACAAGAAAATGAACGAAAAAATGCCTCAACAATCAAGTCAATAAGTATCAAACTTTTTGGAAATTTAAGTTAAAATAGGAAACAATCACCATTTTCTGCCTATTAATGAATTTATCATGGATGACGAAATAAAATAAATTCAACAGCACACATGGTGACCTGACTGCCATTCTCATTACCACACTTCTTTAGAAATATCTGTTTTTGATCTTACTGGTAAAGTGGTAATGATAAAATTCATGTGGATGGGGACTATTGGCCCCCATACTACCACAAACTTCATTTAGCCGTGTACTATTAAGTCCCCAAGGCATGGGACCTTAATGCACGGTCCTCAATATCTGTTATAAGCCACTATGAGATGTTACCGATTGGGGTAATGTGGGTGGTCACATTGACAATTAATTATGAGCCACTATGAGATGTTACCGATTGGGGTAATGTGGGCGGTCGCATTGACAATTAATCTAAAAATTATAGAACACAATAACTCTTTTTCATATTATTTATTAGGAAAATGATCTGAGTCTCCTCCCATGAAATTTATGGTCCACATAGACCCTCGTGAGTATGTAAACCCCATGGATCCCCTTCAACTTTATAAAACAAGACTAATACCCTTCTCCCCACCTTTTCTTACCAATAATTTATTGGAAAGCCCTATTACCTTAGAGTAATGCCAATCTTTTTAGATCTCATTTTCTCTAA
Organism: Amborella trichopoda; assembly: GCF_000471905.2. The sequence continues at coordinate 1,649,117 of NW_006498057.1, read as the reverse complement.
GCAGGTTCTCCCACAAAAAATTCACCTGGAAATGAATATCTGGCGAACTACCTGGCATTTAGAAATGAAACTTTTTTCGGGCAAGTTTGCATGTTCTGGCCACCTCTGATCATAACATAAAAAACCCTAAGAAACAAAATAAACTCTCTCTCGCTCCCTCTCTCTCTCTTTATATATATAGAGAAAGAGAGAGAGAGAGAGAGAGAGAGAGAGAGAGAGAGAGAGAGAGAGTAGAGTAAATACTATCGACCGACCTAACTAAGAACGTAAAAGTAACGAACGTAGTAGTACGTTCGTACCTACGTCGTCTCTACTACCAACC
>NW_006498057.1:1624820-1648525 GCF_000471905.2 Amborella trichopoda | reverse complement strand
TACGTACGTACCTACCTACTACTAACTAACTAACTAACTAAACTAAACTAAACTAAACTAACTAACTACTCTCTCTCTCTCTCTACTACTACTATATATATAGAGAGAGAGAGAGAGAGAGAGAGAGAGAGAGAGAGAGAGAGAGAGAGATGATGGAAAATACTATGCAACGCCTATAAGCGAAAATGAACAGTGATTTCGCCTATGCTCATCACCATCCAAAGTTCATCGTATGGTCACAGTTATCCGGTAGTGTTTCAATTTTCATTTTTTTCTACAAATTGGAATGATTTGAAATTTGGAGTGTGTGTTCATCAAAAATAGGAGAATCTAATAAAAATATAAAAAAAATAATTTACAAAATATAAATTGATCAAAATACCCTTGAAAATTTACGGGGGTATTTTGGTCAATTTATATTTTACGAAATATTTTTTTCATATTATTATTAGGTGCGCCTCATTAAGATGTACACACGCTCCAAATTTCAGATAATTCCGATTTATAGAAAAAAATGAAAAATGAAACATTACCGGACAATTGTGATTGTACGATGAATTTTGGACGGTGATGAGCATAGCCGAAATCACTGTTCATTTTCGCCTATAGGCGTTGGGAAGACTTTTCCATATATATATATATATATATAGATATTGAATAACCCCTTGCAATGCTTTTACCTTCACAAAGTTTCTCCACCACACACAAGCCCCACACCATCTCTCTATCACAATGTTTCTGTGCAAGTTCTGTCTCCATCTCATGGCTCAAAACATCAGAATCACAATCAACCATACACCCAACAAGTGCTTTTGATTTATTCTCTCTCTAACTCATGTAAACCCAACAAAGTATGGCGGCTTTGGGGTGACATTGCTGAAGAAATCACGTACGGCTTGGTATAAATTGGGTTTGAGAGTAACCACTAACTGTTTCCCAATTAAAGCAACCTAATTATCTCTGATTAAGGGTGTTGTGGACCTTCCAGAGGGAGAAAGATCGTCTTCTCTCCCCGGACAGTTTTGATTCCGTTTAGTTCACTCCAAGACCTAGAGAATGGGTGCTTTTGATGCATATGTACTGGTCGCATTACAGTTTGGGCTTAATATTGTCGTGGAGAGAAGAGATCTTAGATGGAGTGATTTTTTCTTAGGAAGCGATTGGGAAAAAGTCCTTTTGGGGTTGTTTGTTCTCGTGCAATGGTCCCTGGGATTGTGAATGTAGAGGAGAGGGCTGGGAAGATGGTAAATTATTTAGAAAGAGAAGGGATATTCAAGAATTCATAGAATGTTATATTGACGAATATCATATTGAAAAAGGTATGATGTTTTGTAAGATTCGCCCAAAAACACCGGTAAAGCTACTGAAAAAAGTGTTTTCTAAATGCTGGGAAGCTAACTAGAGATTTATTTTTTGGTGACTTTTCCATTGGAAGAACCTGGTTTGTGAAAAGAGAGAGGGAGTTTTTGAGGAAGAATGGAGAATTGGACCATTTTGGGTTAGAAAAGGTGGTGAGGGGGGTATAGGTCCTATTTATTAAAGTTATAAAGGGGGTCCATAGGTTTTACATGAACCCGAGGGTTTATGTGTACCTTAAGTTTGAAGGAAAGAAGGGGGGAGGGGTCATTTTTCGTATTTATTATGGTAGGAACACTTAGTATCTGATGGAAGTGAAATTTTGTTTACAAATTTATTTGGGATGCAAAGAAGTAAATCTAATGATGAATAGATATGGTGATGTATAGCACACCTTTTTTTTGTAACGGGCAATGATGTTTATCCTTTTGGTGTAACTCTTTGTGTATGAGTTTAGTGCAAGTTGAAATCGCATTTTGATAACACATTTTACACTTCTAGTTTAACTTGTGCTGTCCTTGATGTGATGCTTGAAAGTCATGTAAGATTTAATTCCTCTATCAAGCTATGACCATTCATGTGAGGGTTCTGATTATTTATGCTGCACTCCTGGCCTCTCTGAAATTAAAAGCAAGCAGAGTTTAGCTTATTTTGAATGAGGAGATCTTGACTGAAATACATTTGTCGTTAGATTGAAAGGTGGGCGAAACAATATCTTTCTGCTACTGGTGAAGGAAAACTTGAACGCAACCCAAAAATGCTAAACTTGGTTGACTGGCTTAACTACCATATACCGCCTGAAGACTCTTCAGGAGCATCAGGAACCGGACTTGTTCATGGAGACTACCGAATTGATAATCTCGTGTTCCATCCTTCAGAGGTAAAATTTTCTATATTGTGTCTCTCAATGCATTTAATGATTTGTTCAGCTTGTAACTTATACATTTCATCAGGTATTTGAACTTCTGTGATGCTTTCTTTAGGTCATTGCATAAGGCCCTACTTCTGAAAGCAGTTCTATGATTCTATCAATGCAAAACAAAATTCAATATATTGTATTATGGTTTTTCCTTATTCTATGATTGGATCAGCAGACGTCATGCTTTTGAGTAATATCAAATGCATCATAAAGATTCCAGCAATCTTCATTAAACACATAATGATCTGTTTTCTATTTCAGCCCTTTGAGTATTACTTGGCTAAGTATGCTACTTCTGGGCTACTCTTTGTGTTTGTTGCAGGAACGAGTGATTGGTATTCTTGATTGGGAACTATCAACCCTGGGAAACCAAATGTCTGATGTTGCATATACATGCATGGCAAGTGGTTTACTTATATTTGATATACTGATTCTTTTGCATAATAAAAAGGATAATTAGTTTCTTATATTTATAGCATTTGACCAGATTTGTGCATTTATGCATTTTTGGACTTTCTGAATATTCTAGATCTCATTTGTATAAGGTTTAACTTTCTCCTGCAGGTTTAATATTTATCTCAGCAGCTTGTTGTCAATGATGAACAAACTGGCTGTTAGTGCTTACGATCAGTTTATGCTGATTATTTTTACTGCATATGCTTATCTCATGTATGGGCTGTCTTTCATTTCTCAATTATTGATAGAAAAGTTTCAATTTGGGAAAACTGAAACATATGGTAGTTACATGGTGTTTGTTGGTGTGGGGTAACAACATGAGCAATGTCAGTTTCTGTGGTAGGTGGATAGGGTTTGCCATCAATTGCCACTACTTCATGATGTCATCCACTGGATCATCCTCATGACCAGACAATGTTACATTCAGTTTACATCGAGTAATCAAGTGCCATTGAGGTGACCTGCAATATCTATGCCCCAGGGATTCTACATGTGGCCCGTTTTTATCTAAAACTGTCATGACATTGGCTTTGTTGAATTCCTCGGTTTTTTATCTCCTATCATCAAAATGTCAAGGTTAACTTTCTCAAAAAAAGATCATCAAAATGTCATCCATGAATATCAGACGAGATTAAATTCCCATTCTGTCATGCAAACAGGCATAGAATGATTACCATCTTAAGCCAATATGGACTACAATGCCTTTCTAAATTGTTGAAACTATGCTCTGGAACTTGCTTTTGAGAATACAATGCCTTATGCTGATGATACATGATTGAATGGGTTTAAGCAATCATCCCTGGTGACGAGCTTATGTATATCTCATGTAAATCTAAGTTATGCTCTTCATCCTATTAAAGAATGTGCTCTTCATGTCCACGTAGAACAGTGGTAATGCTCGACTATTGTGATCACGACCAGCCGGCCTACCATGGTCACTTTAGTTACATGAGAAAATGTCCCTCATAGTTGGACCATGCCGTGAATCTATTCAATGAAGCAAGTGTGTACTAACTATTCATATGATTGAAGTTTGAAACTCATCTTAGGATTTGTTTTAATACTATGCTGCAGGCTTTTCATCCATGGCCTTTCCGAATGTGGTCTACGGGAGGCTTATTTTGTAATTTTTGGGTTCTTGAGCAGAATTGAGTGATTTTGAGAAAGACTCAATGGTCATAAGAGAAGGTGCTCTAGGAAACACATTATACAGTGGAATATGAGTATGAGAACAACATACCTATCTTTTGTAATGATTTAAAATATGACTTTAACATACTTCACATTTTCATTGCTAATATTGGTGTGGATGGCAGTAGTGTTCTATAAAGAAGCAGTAGCCACACCCCTCCAATCATATTGTAATTCATTTACAGCTAATAACCTCATATATTGTCTTGTGGACTAATAACCTCATATATTGTCTTGTGGATAGTTCCATCCCAAATTGGCATATAACTAAAACCCATTGGCTTGAGTATATCAAGACACCGTTATTTTTTATTATGACATACTACCTAGTTGGCTTGAAATCATATATCCTCAAGTGCACTTTCCCTTGATCTATGATATCATTTTTTTTGGCCATCAGGATCACCTTATTTCCTGCACATGCACTTCTTGTCACTTGCCTATATTTATCATGAAGGACTTTGCGCCTCCATTCTGCCCAACTCATTTATGTTTCATAGACAAAGGGAAATCTTGTGATATGTATTGTAAGTTAATTAAACCAGCAAGTGATATTACTGAGTTGTTAATTATTTTAGAGAATTTGGTGGGTCACGCCTAATTTCACGCCATTCTGAACAGTTGTCTACCTAGAGCAATAGCTCCTATAGCCTAGTCCAGCCCAGTTTATCTATCTTTGAAAAATTGAAAGTGATTTGGTGACTGCTCTATTTATCATGACATGTACCAAAATGGCACCAATTTCCTCCAAGATGCACTTGTCAGCTCTTCTAGCTGTACTCTTCTGAAATTTTAATTGCTGAGATGAACTAGCACCAAGCAATTAAATTGTGAAACGACTCCAGGATCATGCAAATTCTGGTTCTTCATCAGTTAACGTAGACTACAAGGCTCTTGACATAGTCATCAGACACATGACATTTTATAGTGATGTGTCAGATTTTTGATGTTATGATATGTTTGTACCTAATTACTGTGGATGGTATTAAGCTTTTAGGGAATTACTATTTCCTACATGCATTGACAGTGCAACATGTAGTGAATATAAAAATGACGACTGTTGTATGCAATTAACAAGATGCAGGTTCTTATTTTCTTGTTGTAATGTCCTGTCAGCCTTACATTTTGGATTTGACATCGAATGATGCAATTTCTGGAGTCGAATATGTCAACATTCCGGAAGGAATCCCTTCACAAGCAGAGTACCTGGCTGAGTACTGTTCAGCAGCTGTAAGTATTGTTTTGCCTCCTTATTTGCAGTACTTTTAAGAGCATGTGTTCTTTATTAAAAATAATATCAATATATCATATAATATCATTTTTCCTTTAAGCAATTTTTTCACAGAACCTTAGTAACGCAGGGAAGACCATGGCCATATAAACATTGGAAATTTTACATTGCCTTTTCCATGTTTCGTGGAGCGTCTATTTATGCGGGGGTGTATCACAGATGGAACCAGGTAGGTTCTTACACAACCTATATTATGGAATAAAGCTTATAAAATTCATTTTCCTTGTTTATTTCAATGTGTTTATTAAGAGAAAGCCATTTCAGACTTGACTTCACTTGTGCAGGGCAATGCTACAGGAGGTGAACGAGCCCAGAATACAGGAAGATTAGCAAACAATCTGATTGAGACAGCGTGGGCATTTATCGCTAGAGATGATGTGCTTCCCAGCAGGCCTCCGTCTGGTATGTTTAAAAAGCTCAACTCCGCATTCAGCTTATCAAGACTGATACTCATACTCAGATTTTAGAGTGAGAATATTACAATTCCAAAACACGAATGATCGATTTTGCAAATAAAAAATACAAATGAGTTGCTTGTGAAACTTGCTTTCATTAATCAGGTTCGATATGAATGTTTAGCAAGGAGTTACCATGTCCTATGTTTTTAGGATTTTACTGATGCTGCAGAATGTACCTCAGATTTTCTTATGCTAGGGCTGTGCACCCATATATTAATTTTCATCCTCCAAATGCATTAAGAGTACTTACACCTCCTTGTCTCTTTTACCTTCCTCCAAATTTTTTGGAGACTCACTTTTTTGTAAAATTCTGGTCAACTAGTACTTGTCCGCCATTGCACTTTATTAACTTTGATATTTGATTATGCAATAGTTATTCTTGTCATCTACAAATTCCAGCAAACGGAGTGGAAAGCATTGAGCCTGTACATTACCTGATAAATAAATACATGAAGACCATCTGGGTTTTGGATGAGAATAAATTTTCTGGCTGTCACAGGATGTCTTTATCGTCCTTTCGATTTTAAATTGTAATAGAATTTGTTGATTATAAAACCAAAGGTTCTTATGGTTAATTATATGAAGACGAAATTATGTTCCCCCCCCCCCAAAAAACACTTGGTCAGTTTTTCTTTGTCTTAGTTGCTCATTGGCATGCATGCAAGCGTTTTAGTTCTGTCCGTTTCTTTTTTTGTTTGAGAATATATGGTGTTTCTTTGTCATCTGATTGAATCGGCATATGCAGCTTTAGGTGGTGCTCATGTCCCACTTGAAAGAGAGGGGGTGGCTGGTGACATGGATAGAGGAAGATATGTCTTGCGTCCAGATGTTCAAGAGCTGAGAAGTAAATTGCTGAAGTTCATTGACAATCATATATACCCATTGGAAGAAGAATTCAACAAGCTTGCAAATTCAAGCATGCGCTGGACAGTGCATCCTGAGGAGGAACGTTTAAAAGAGATGGCTAGAATGGAAGGCTTATGGAATTTGTGGATACCTGTAAGCGTCTCATTCTTTGTCTAATAAATGGGCTCTCACTACCATATATGTTCACCATTACCTGTGGATGATCCTCTCTTTTGGGACTTCTAAATAAAGAATGCATACATTTTCTGTTATCGAATAATTGTTGAACATCAAAAACAAAAATCCTAAGTCTTTCTTTGTTTTCTAAATATAAAAATTCAGGAGGACACTGCTAAAAGGGCAAGGCTGCTTTTAGGTGGATCAATGGGTGATTCCCTTGAGTATGGAAAGGCTCAATTGCTGGGTGCTGGGCTTTCAAACCTTGAATATGCTTATTTGTGTGAGATTATGGGACGCTCGAATTGGGCTCCTCAAATTTTCAACTGCAATGCACCTGACACAGGAAATATGGAGGTATATTAGATTTTTGAAGGATAATTGCTGGAAGCATTCTCTTTCCTTGATTAACATCATGATGAATTTTGCTTAAATAACTACTTCTAAATAATTACTTAATTGTATATTCTCCTTTTTTAGACAACTTGTCACAATGTAACATCATATTCTGATTTTATAATTTACAGAGGATCTTCTTAGTGATATTTTAAGCTTCTTATTTTTATTGTAACCTAGGAAGTCTAGCTCCGCCAGATAAGACTAGAAATAATGGCCTGTCTAGACCAATATTGGATCATGCAACTAGTGTTAACCTGAAATTCTATTTGGCTCGCTATGTTGGTGTCCAACACTCCAACATTGTTGAGAACTCAAGAAGTAAATAATTATATGTATGCAACACATTTTATGATAAGTTCATTTATCTATTTTAATGTTTACATATCATATCTTGCTGTAAATTTACCATTTTTATTTCGTACTTATTTTATTATATAAACATGTCTCTGTTTGGGCAGTATGAATAAACACCAAAAAAATGTGTTGAACACTGATACATGTGCTGCGTTCTTGAGGCCCTACGTGCATTATGTTGTAAATAGCTTTGGAAAGTTGGTACAATGTTTGAACACTTTGGAAACTTTCCTTTCCTTATTTTTACCTTAACGCAACTCCAACATTCCTCTTTTGTGACATATTTTTCTTCTCCAAATTTCTTACGAAATGTCTTCATGTAACACCTTCCCAGTCCTATGTACCATACTATCTTCTCAGTTTTTATATTGTCATATAAAGGAAATCAATGTTAATCTTATCTATCACAGGTATTTATTTTAAAAGGATAGAAAATACAAAATCAATATTTTTCATGGTCAATTATATTTTTAGGTTGTTCCATTGATTAGTTTCTTTGGACTTAGCATGATATAAGGAAAAAAGGTTGCAATTGGTCGAATGACATTTCCTCCTGTATTTTAGGTATTGCTTCAGTATGGAACCCGGGAACAACAATTAGAGTGGCTTGTTCCACTACTGGAAGGACGAATTCGCTCTGGATTTGCAATGACCGAACCACAAGTTGCATCTTCAGATGCGACAAACATTGAGTGCTCAATCACACGGTGAGTTGGGCAATATTTTTTATGCATTTATGTGAATAATCATACTTGTGGGACACCAATAAATGTTATCAATTTTCCAATGCATGGGCATGAAGATGAATTTTTTATGCATGGGCATTGATGTGAATGCTTTCATGAGGGCATGCTTGCATACCATGGCATATGGACGACACTGTTTTGAGTTCATGCATACATGATGGATTTCAGTTGGCTGATTTAGTCCTATGTATGGTTATGCACATAAAATCTGTGTAAATTTGCTGCATGTGGATGCCAGCTAAGTATTGTCTAATTATGGAGAACTGGCCAGCATTGGTATGTGTAATCTCAGGAAGGCTACTAAGCCCAAAGTAAATTCTTCGTTTGACTTTGAATCTGGGCACTTTCTGTTCATTTACGTTGAAACAATATCTAGTGAATGAAAACTTAAATATGTAGCATGTTCTGCTCTTCAATGTGGTAGAATTGGTCCATCTTTGCTGCTTTTTTTTAAAAATTGAATTTTCTGCAAGATAATCAACCAGGTACTTGATTTGGAGGATGCTTTGCACTAGTTAACAGCAAATCTATCTGAATACTAGTAGGGATATGGCCTGTCAACAGACAAGAACACCTGAATTTCAGATTACATTACAAATGTCTCAGATCAATGAACTTAAGGGGTTTTAACAATAACATAAATTCAACTATAGTATACCACACGAATATAAACACATTTATTGATATTACACAAACAATCCCTGCAATTTGTGTGGCAGCTATTGGAGACAAAAAAAGTCAAGTGGGAATGAACGTACAGAAGCCCTGGCCATAGTAGTGAATCATATAAAAAATGCCCTCGAATCTTCCCCTCTGCTTTTGACAGAAGCACAAAATGAGAGGAGAGACTTTGAAAGCTAAGCTCCATTGCCTACTACAACAGTAAGCATTTCTGATTGTGGCTCACAACCCCCAAAACAACACCAGCCACATCGAAGCCATCATCTGCCATGGCTAGTTCCAAAACATGGATGCACAGATGCTTTGTGGCCTCTGCTACTACAACGTGGTTCTCAAAATGGGTGCTGTCTTTGCTTGCAGCATCCTCCACACCATCTGCTTCCTGCATCTCCATTGGCTTGAATACATTCATGGCATCACCACTGGCCCCCTTGGTGTGGCCATCAACAAACTGTAGATGTATTTATGGTCCTGAAACTCAACCCTAAACTAGCTACACATATGAAACTGAGTGCATGAGCATGAATTGGGAGGCCATTATCTCCAGGATTTAGCACCGGAGCCTATATGCTTACACTCAACTACTATAGCAGGGGCGTACCCCACACTTGCACCATGTACACATCCTCCAAGTGCTATTTTGGCGATGTGAGCCCGCTGTGAGGTGCCATACACCATTGTGCCTAACATGGCTTCGAGGTTTTTACGCTATGACGCACCCCTGGAAGAGCGTGAATGTATTGACCAGATCGAGTTGAAGGTGAGGAGGGAGTATGAGCTGGTGAACACGGGGTATGTTGGTTTTACAAATACAAAGTCGGTGACATCCTTTGCCTGAGCGAGCTCCACAACAATGTATCCTAGTTCCATTTTGTGTGTTGAAATATCTTCCTACTGGGCATCGACACAGAAAAGACAGACAAGGCCCACCTTCAGAGGGGAACGAGGTCACGGGCGAGGTGCTCCGACACGAGCATGGTGCCCCCATTGCCAATTACACAAGTTACGCTGACAGTAATACCATCCCAGGGAACTACGTGATATTGTGGGAGTTGTACGGCGAAGGGGCGCCGAAAAGAGGTGATGGACAGGTGTTGCTTGGAGATGGAGGAGAAGATGGAACGCCTTGTATAAGGAAAAATTGGGTGGAGAGGAGTTCGATTGGGCCACTTGATTCGCGTGTGGTCTCATCTCACCTTCAGCCCCACTGCCCCGACCTACCCAATGTGCACCACCATTATTGCTCCACTGAGCAACACTCGTGGCCCGAACTACTCTCTCTTGAATTAGATGTGTGCATGCAATCGCGCTATCAATGCTGAGACTGTAGCACTGCTGCCACCAAAGCCGGCAGGGAGAGAGATTGGGAACAAAAGGAGAGACCTAGTTAAGCTTTTATATATTTGGAACCAGGATAGAGAGAGAGAGATTCAAATATCTAGTTGCTCGAATTATGTCATTGTTGAAAAACCCTTACATAAATGAATTAAGATTTGCATTGCGCTTTCTCAGAGTGACGACAGGAAGCTTGGCCTTCAAAGTCTCTCACTCTCTTCCCTTACCATCAAAAGCAGAGGGGAGGAATCGGGGCAGTCTTTTATATTGTTTGTCACTATGGCCATGCGTTTTGCACAGTCCTTCCAACTTAAACTTATTTGTCACCAATGTTTTCCATGTAGTTTGTATGGATATATGTTAGTGCAATATGGTTTAGTGAACCTTTTTTTTTGTGCGTGTGATATGCTCTAGTTGAATTTATGTAGTTATAAAAATCTCTTTACTTAAAGATGTTTGGATCAATCAAAATACTATTGCGGAATTGTAAATTTTTGGGCACTAACAGAAACTAATGAGTAGGGTTCATTTTGATCCATAATTAGTTACTAGCAGAATGCGCGTGCTTCACACGTGATTTGTATTGTTTTAAGAGAAATTAGAAGATTTATAATAAACTATAATTTTGTATATTAATTTCAAGTAAAATACTACTTAGAATAGTGCAACGCATTATGTTTGTGTGGTGATATGTTGTGCATGCCAGCTCCACTTATGTGATGAGTTTAGGTGTCAACCATAAGTGGCGTTATGGATACATAGGGGAAGGTAATAGTGAATTTTTTGTTGTTGTAAGAACATGTAAGAATAATCTATATAATTTATACTAAGTAAGAACAAAGGAAAATTAAAAACTAAAATTTTATAATTTGATTGATTAGTTGATTTATACTGAACATTCCCTTGTCTCCTCCCATTTAGGGGAATTCTCTATTTCTCTCTTCCTGTCTCGCATTTCTGATGGCCTACATTGGAAATTCTTAGCTATCTACGGCCCCTGCTTGGCCTCTCTCCGCCCTCGTCTTTGGTCGGAACTTGATCCGGTTGCCTCTCTTCCCCATTCTGTCTGGTGTCTTGGAGGAGATTTCAACATTACCAGATGTTCTTTTGAGAGAAACTCAAATTCTTCCATTTCTCAGGGAATGCATAATTTTTCAGATTTCATTTCTCGGTAGGAACTTCTAGATTTACCCCTTCAAGGTTGTCGGTTCACTTGGTCCAACCACTCTCATCAACTTTCGTTGTCCAAACTTGACAGATTCCTTTTTTCGGTGGACTGGGAGGAAACTTTCCCGGGTTCCCACGCTATGGCTCTGGCCAAAGCGACTTCCGACCATTGCCTTGTTCTCCTTGATACGCAAGTCCTCCGTAGAGGCCCTAAACCCTTCCGTTTTGAATTAGCCTGGCTTGAAGAAAAGTCTCTCCTTACCCTCATCCCTGCCTGGTGGAATTCCTTCTCTAGTCAAGTCTCGTGCAGGGCAGGTTTTCGACTCCAAATCAAAATTCAAAGGCTTAAAGCTGCCTTGAAGATTTGGAGTAAATCCATCCCTGGGAATTACTGCCAATCTAAGGCCTCCCTCCTCGCATCCATTCAAGCTCTAGATAGGGTAGAGGAATCACGACCTTTGACAGAAGCTGAATTCGACTCGAGGAGTCAATTGAAGTCCGACTACCTCTCCACCCTCAAAAAAGAGGAACCGCATTGGTTCTAGAGATCTAGAGTTAACCAGCTTAAAGCTGGTGACCTGAATACACAGTTCTTCCACCGGATAGCAAATTGCCGTAGGAGAGAACACTATCTCCACCATTAAAGTGAATAATTCTCACTTGGTTCAGCCTGATGACATCGAACATTCTTTTCTTTCTTACTTCCAAGCGCTTTACACTGCCCCCTGTTGTCCCCTGACCGGCAATGGCGGACTTGGATTTCCTGTCTCTAACGGACACATAGGCCCTGTGGCTTTAGCGTCCATTCTTGGAAGAGGAAATTCTTAAGGCTCTACATGATTTAGCTGGAGACAAAGCCCCTGGTCCAGACAGTTTCCCCATAGCCCCGTTCAAATTATTTTGGGATACTTTCCGCTTAGACTTCTTGAGTTTCTTCGAAGAATTCTTTCACGGGGGAATTTTAAATAGGCTATTAATGCCACTTTTATAGCTCTGGTACCAAAGGTGCAAGGGCCTGAGGAGCAAAAGGACTTTCGGCCAATAAGTCTATTGAATTCCTCTTACAAAATCCTGGCCAAAGTCTTGGCTTCAAGGCTACAACAGGTCCTCCCTTTTATCATCTCCCAATCCCAATTTGCCTTCATCAAAGACAGACAAATCCTAGATGGAGTGTTACTTGCTCACGAGTGTATTCACTCCAGGCACTTTTCTAAAAAGCCGGAGCTCATTTTCAAAATTGATTGGGAGAAAGCCTACGACTATGTAGACTGGACCCTCCTGGATGAGACCATGAGAAGCATGGGGTTTAGAGATTGGTGGAGGAAATGGATGACAGGTTGTCTCTCTAACCCATTCTTTTTTATTCTTATCAATGGCTCCCCTAAAGGTTTCTTTCCCTCCACGTGGGGGCTTCCCCAAGGGTAACCTCTTTCCCCCTTTCTCTTCACTATTACGGCTGAAGTCTTTAGTCGGTCCATCTCCCGCCTCTTCCAGGCAAGCCTTCTTTTGGGCTTCCATACCTCTCGTCGAGGCCCTATGGTGTCACACCTGCAGTATGTAGACGACACATTAATGTTTTTAGATGCCTCTCCACAAGAAGTTGAAAATTTGAGATTGTATCTCAAGTGCTTCCAAGATGCCACTGGTTTCAAAGTTAACATGGAAAAATAAAAAATGATGGGGGTCCTCATATCCGCTGCTGATATTAAGGATTTGATTCTGACATGGGAATGCAAAGTGGAGGATCTCCCCATTGTGTATCTTGGTTTGCCCCTAGGCCTTGGCAAACCCAAAAAGAGGCACTGGTCACACGTTCTCGACAAGGTCAACCGGCGCTTGGTGGGTTGGAAAGGTAGATACCTTTCTCAAGTAGGCCGCTCAACCCTAATTAAAGCAACTCTAGCCAATGCTCCGGTCTACCTTATGTCACTCTTCCAAATGCCAATCTCTGTTGCAATCCGGCTAGAACAACTTATGAGAAGTTTTCTGTGGTCGGGCCAAGTGGAGCAATCTAAGTTTTACCTAATCTCTTGGGATAAAGTTTGCCTACCAAAACAGCAAGGGGGCCTAGGGATCAAGATACTTATAAAACATTACCAGGCCCTCCTAGGTAAATGGTGGTGGCGCCTCGCAACCCAAACTGACTCCCTTGGGTTCAAGTCTTGCGCCACAAATACAACATCGCCAAGGGTACATGGGTGCTAGAGATGAGAAATATTAACAAGGCTTCGTGAGCGTGGAGATCTTTCATGTCCCCCCTCTCCTTCAGGAATTTCGTTCGATTCCACTCAAGGGAGGGTACAAGAGTGCACTTCTGGTCGGATACCTGGCTTGGACACACCCCCTCTAGGGAACTGTACCCTTCCCTCAACTCCATTGCCTCGAACAAAGAAGCCATTGTCGTAGAAGCAATGGCAGTGGTGGGAAACCGAAGGGAGTGGAACCCTTCCTTTAGAAGGAATCTCTCAGATGAGGAGATCTCTCAGATGAGGAAATCTCGCACTTCCTTTCTCTCTCCACTACTCTTCAAAGCTCTTTCATTGCCACCCATGGGAGGGATCAGTTGGTTTGGTCTCTCACTCCTTCTGGTACTTTCACGGTGGCATCTCTCTATAAGAGATTTATACAACCACCCACTTTCCCTCTTAAACCCCCTTTGGTGTTATCAAAGGTGTGGTGCATTATGGCACCTCTCAAAGTGAAGTGTTTCAATTGGATAGTAGGATCTCAGAGGTCCCTTACGGTGGATCAGGTTCAAAAATGAGGAATTCCAATTCCTAACAGATGTGTTCTATGGCTATGCGAAGAAGAATCTAACCCACATTTGCAGGGATTCCAATTCCCCACTAATAATTTCCTCTACAATTGGAAAAACATTATGCTCCACCGTCCTCGCAAGGCCCAAAGATCCCATAACTGGCAAACCCCCATCTGAGGTTACATTAAACTCAACTTTGACGGGTGTTCCCGGGTTATGCCAGGGCGGGAGGACTGTTTAGAGACCACAACAGGGCAATTTTGAATACTTTGGCATCCAAGACTCTCAGCATGCTGAGGCAATGGCCCTTCTCTTGGGGTTGTAAAGCTTCAATTTGTCTTGGGGGCAAAACCTTATTATGGAAGGGGACACTAGTAACATCATTTCCTGGGCATCATCATTTCCTGGCATCAGAGGGCTCCTCCCCTCCATGGTATCTTGCTCCCATTTTTTATGAGATCGCTAACATTTGCAAGGATATGGACATCTCTTGGACACATACCTTGAGGACATCAAACGACTTGGCTGATCTTCTAGCAAAGGACGGGGCCAGAGCTCACACTGAAGATTTTATGGGTCACCTTTGATCCGGACCGCAGAGGGATAATGGAACAGCAGTTCTTGGCCACCTAATTTTGACGTATATCACAGAGTTTGTTTGTACATAGGGGCAATTTTATAAGCCTATTTTTTTGTAATATCATTGTATATCTTGTAGCATCAAGGGCTGTCCTTTTAACCAATTTTGTATAGGGTTGACTGACAACCTTTTATGAGGAGTCCCACTGAAAAGGGACACTCGATTTTAATACTTCTGTATATACTCTTTTAATGGAATACAATTAACTTTTCTCAAAAAAAAAAAAAGAGTTGATTTATACTTACAAAGGTATAAATAATTGATCAAGATTCAAAGTTAACATTTAATTAATATTAATATTAAGTAAACTATTGCTTAGAATAGTACAATATGTCATTTTTGCAGTAGCACTATGTTGTGTTACTTTTTCAACTTGTGTTAAAGTTATTTTAAATAAGTATTAATATTAAGTAAACTACTATTTAGAGGAGTGCAATGTCATTGTTGTGGTGCCACTTTATTGTACTACCTACTCAACTTGTGTGAAATTTATTTTAAAGAAATTAACATGATTGTAGAATTTATTTAAACTAGACATATTGTTTCCTTATAGAGTTTAAATGGGCATGCGTTGGATTGATTAGAAATTATAAACTAGAAGTTCTTTATTATGGTCTTGTGAGATTGTATTATAAGTTTATTTTAAATTAATCTTATAGTAGCACAATGTGTCATTTTGTGTTGGCACTGTGTTATGCTACCTGCTTAGTTTGTGTCAAATTCATTTCAAAGAAGTTAAATATGAATATAGAATTTGTTTGAAATGGATATAAATTGTTTCACTATAGATTTTAAAGGGTCATGTGCATTACACATTGACGGGGGGCTTTATGCTTTAATTGCGTAGAAGAAGAAAAATAGGAAATTTTTATTGTGGTCTTGCTAGACTATATTGTAGGATTGTTTGTAAGTAATGTTATATTGTTTAAGTCAATTAGATTTATTAACCAAATGTTTAAGAGTTTGTTTTAATTATAAGTAACAATTTATTATCACTTATAAAAAAGAATTTAAATATTTGTAAGTTTTTTTGATAGAAAATTTAAATAATTGTAAGTTATTAGTTACAAATATATATTTATAACTTATATATTTATAAGTTATATATATGTATAAGTTATAATTTACAACTTGGGAAAATTGTTTCATGCGACGAGGACCGCATTTCTACATTTGTGGTCCTCGAGGTATAAAGCATCCATCTTAATGATGGATGCAAATAGGTAGTCCATATTTAAACAATTGAAACTAACGGTCCCAATGTTTTCTTAATAGAATTATTATTTCTAATTTTCATATTCATGATCTTCATGTTAGAAAGATGGATGCAATTAGGTAGTCCATCTTTAAACAATTGAAACTAATTGTCCAAATGTTTTCTTAATAGAATTATTATTTCTATTTTTCATATTCATGATCTCCATGTTAGAGATTACATGTCCTTAAAAATAAAAAAATCCATCTCAAAGATAGATTTTTAAGAGGTGAATTATTTCTACATGGACTCATAGAAACCGTGTCTTACGACTTATAAATGACAATTTAAATAATTTTATGTTATAGATATATTTGACTTAACTATCTAAAGAATGATAAAAATTAATAACCTTATACATTTATAACTTACTATACAATAAATTTTTTTTCTATTGTTGTAAAGAAATTTTATTTTGCTTCTAAAGTTATTAAAAGCAATTGAACCCATATAAACCCTATAGACAAATACGATGGTCGAAGTACTTCACCTATTGGTTCTTCTTGGAGTCCATCTTTTTCTTAATTGAAGTTCAACTCATCCACAAAATCTTATTTACTATTGAACCTGGGGATCAGCAACTCTATTTGGACGCTCATCAAAGATTGATCGTTAGCTTTTAAGTAATGTTACGCAAACTACTGCTTAAAACCGTGTAATGAGATCACTTTTATGATGACGATATGCTATGCTATGCTACTCACACAAATTGTGTAAAATTCATTTTAAAGAAGTTACTATGAACTTAGACTTTATTTAAACTGGCTATATTTTTCATTATAGAGTTTAAATGTGCATATGTATTGGACTGCCTAGAAATTAAACAATAGAAGTTCTTTATTGCAGTTTTGCTAGACTATGTTGTAAGTTTGACTTTAATTGATTTTACATCAATTCAATGCATCATTTTTGTGGTGGCACTATGTTGTGCTACCCGCTCAAATTGTGTCAAATTTATTTTTAATAAGATACCATGAATATAGAGTTTGTTTAAAACTGGTTTAAAAAACTCATTATTTCAATCTTGTAGTTCAAGAAATTATTTTTCCTTAATAGCATTTAATAATCTAAAATTTAAGGATCCCATGAGTATTTTAAAGCAAAAAAGTTTTAGTTTAAAAACTTATTCATAGGATTTCTAGTTGAAGGATCATGTACATGAGGTAATACATAACCTAATAAGATTTTGTATGCTGATATTATTATTGTTATTATTTAAGTTATATATGAGCTTATAAGGTCTTTAACATATATATTGTAAAGCCAAGTAAATAAGTGATTATGTGAGTGATCTTTTGTGCACTTTTTATAAAAAAAATAATTTTATTTATGAATAAAAATTTATGATTTAAATTTAAGTTTTATTATGACATTGGTAAATTATAACTTTAAATTTAAAGTAATTTATTAATTAATTTTGAAATTATTGGTATAAGAAATTTATAATTTTTAAGATAAATATTTGATATACTGCTAATCATTAGTTGATATTAGTTATATTTGAAAAAAGTTAAAATATCCATTTTAAAAAAGTATTATTACTTCCTTTATTATTAAAAGTATTTATAATTTAAATTTTAACTGTCTATTGATATTATTTAGATATAAATTTTATCTTTAAACTATAACTTTATTACATCTAATAACTAAAAGTTTATGAAAGTAGCTTTTTTTTTTTTGGTTGAAGTAGCCATCCAAACTTCTGGGATATGCTAACAGTGTATAGCTAATCTACATTCTACAATTTTTATTAAAACGTGGTTTTGATATTAATCTTAAACGAACCACTGCTTAGAGTATCACAAATTGTTATGTTTCTGGTGATAGTATGTTGTGCCACCCGCTCAATTTGTGTTTTGAGTTTTAGGTGGTGTGAACTCTACGTGGCTCAAAACTTGTCGTATAATTTGATTGATAAGTTGATATAATACTTATAAATATGTAATTCAGATCCAAAAGCTTACCTATTAATTTGATCACCAAAGTGTCGAGTAAATAAATGAAAATGTGAGTAATCTCATGTACACCCTTTATGAAAGAAAAATATTTTTATTTATGATTTAAATTTAATTTTATTAATCACAATATTTCTCAATTATATATTTTATTTTATATTTAAGATTATAAATTTTATTTTTATTTATAATTATAAATTTGAAATTCATTGTTATAATTACAAAGTTTAATTTATAGTAATAATTTTAAACACATTTATTAAATAATTTTAAAAATTTTACTTGTTGAAGTTATTATTATGAGGAATTTATGGTGTTTAAAACAAACATTTGAAAATAACATAGATCTAAAATAAACAACTATTGCCTGTTTATATAAAATTTATAGCTCTCAAATTAAATAGTGGGAAATAACATGAATACAAAATTTATAACACGAGTACAGATTTTTTTAAATCAAATATGTTGTTTTATTTATAATTTGTGAAATATTTTATCAAAGTGAAAGTCTAACTTTTAATACCAAACTATAAATTTTAATTTATTTTGGCTTTTAAGTAAAATTTTGAATTTCAAAAGTATAATAGATATACTAACGTGTTTTAATTTTATTGCATAAAATTTGTGATTCCATTTTGTATTTGTAATTATTATGTAAAAATCAATAACAAATCAATTTGATAATTTCACAAAAAAAAAAAACAATAAAATGCCGATTTAAAGAAAACACTATATACTTGTATATTATTAAAGATAAGGAGACACAGTCTTTTACAATAAAGTATATTGTCTAAAGTGCACCCTTGCGAACACTCTGTATATTTGATCTATCAAGAAAAGCATTTAGTAATGGTATTTTGTGTATGTTAAATGTAGGGATCAACTTTTAAATGTTTATTTCAAGAGGAAAAGTTGAAAATTGACTTAGTAAAATTTTGAAGTTAGAACTGCAGAGTTTGGAATTTTGGATGTTTATGAAGTTTGGAATATGAATATTTGGTATGAAATGGGATAGATCGTTTTGTTTTACATGTTAATTGTGTTAGGTATTTAAACTATTAAAGTTTAGAAGTTACAACAACAAACTCTATTAATCCTTGTCAAACTATCAAGGGACTCAAGGTCCCAGACAACTAATATATTGGAGATAATGAATAGATTATGATACCTACTATCACATAAATCACATCAATGTTTTTTTCATGAATTATTGTATTTTTGTATATTTTTAAGATTTTTATTTTTTAAATCTATTAACCACATCAGAGGTGTTGCCCCCATGTGGAGACTATGTTGAGCCATATCATACTATCCGCATCCTGCATTTTAAAACATCGCTTCTGAAAAGATGGATAGAAAAATTAACGAGAGTTATTCATTTATAGTTTATATGACAATAGAATTGGGACTTATCTATATGATATACTGCTGAATTGGTTTTAGTTTTGTACGGTTAAATCTATGTGACCACAGAAGGATATTTTCAATTTCCAGAAGGATATTTTCAATTTCTACGAACATATATTTTTTTCACCTCTTCTGAATTTATCCTAGACATTGCAGACTCAACTAATTTGTTGAAATCTTACCTCAGTCAAGGTGACCACTACATTATCAACGGGAATAAATGGTGGACAAGTGGAGCAATGGATCCTAGGTGCAAACTTTTAATTGTCATGGTAAGACTTACGAGCACTCAAGGCATATCGATAATAGTTCACTTCCTTCATTGACGTCGTATCATCCTTCTCCAATAACTTTTTATTCAAACAAAATGATTCATTAATATGCAGGGGAAAACAGATCAAACTGCTCCTAGGCATTGGCAGCAGTCCATGATTCTTGTGGATATTCAAAGTCCTGGTGTGTGTGTGAAGAGGCCTTTGAAAGTTTTTGGCTTTGATGATGCTCCCCATGGGCACGCAGAAGTGTCATTCACAAGTGTGTGTGTCCCAATTACAAATTTGTTGCTGGGAGAAGGCCGTGGCTTTGAGATTGCCCAAGTAAGGCCATGCTTCACTGCTTTGGGTTTTAGTAAGCATGTTTATGTCATGGTTCATGGCTAAGACATGTTGCTGAATGTTCTAAGAGACCTAGATTGTTGGTGTTTGTTCTTCAAGAATAGATGACCTGATCATGTACATATCACTTTTTGAATCCCTCTTTCTTAATTTTAATTTTAGTTTTTTATATCTTTGCGTGGGTGGATAGCCTACTGTGACCCCTAACACCATAACCATTTAGCCAAGAAACCAAGCACCAAGACCGAGATTATTATCCTCCACCCTGATTAGGCCTTACTTGGAGAATACAAGTACCCTAAATTATTTATTTTTTCACATATCAACCTAATTGTTGTTACTAAAAAAAGAAAGAATTGCAGGGTAGGCTTGGGCCAGGCCGGTTACACCATTGCATGCGGCTGATTGGTGCTGCAGAGCGTGGTCTTTCTATGATGGTTGAGAGGGCTCAAAAGAGAAAAGTGTTTGGGAAGTTGATTGCAGAACAAGGTTCATTTCTATCTGATCTTGCTAAGGTATATGCTCTCCACCCTATTTCTCCATTGAGTCCTACAAGCTGAGTGTCTGTTGTGAATTAAGTGTGGCTGCTATATAAGTGGTTATGGATACAATAAGCTGAGAATGGGTATTTAACAAGTACTGAGACTTATTGCAGCAACGCAATTCTAGGGTTTGGATTTTAAAGCAAGGGGCCAGCTCCTACTTTAATGGATAAAGGCTAACCTAATTATTTAGTATTACTCACTAGGACTAATATTCCCATGTTTCTAAAATCACACAAATATATTCTGAGATTATAAAAAATGTATCTATTTTCTAATATTACAAATGTTTCTCTTATTTACTTAAATTGTCCTTATTTTTTTAAATAAATTTATTTTAAAATGTATGATTAAGCTTATAAGAAAATGAACACTTGACAGAGATAGAAATTTACCAAAGATTTAAGTCTTTAGAAACGAAATCTGAAAAATGAGAAATTGTCTCTATTCAACTCTTCCTTTTTTAGAGTGTTTCCCAGTTCTAGAAAATTTCTTCCTTTTTTTATTTAGAAAAAAAATATTCCACGAGATATCTCCAAGAATTTCTAATGTTTTGAGCATCATCATTATGTTTTCTAGTGTCGTGTGGAACTGGAGAAGACAAGATTGCTAGTGCTAGAAGCCGCAGATCAGCTTGATCGGTTTGGAAACAAGAAAGCACGAGGAATCATAGCAATGGCAAAGGTAAATCTGCTTATACATAAAACATGGCAAAAATATACAATACACTAGTAGTATATGGATAGTGGAGATTACGTCACCCAATTGGATATCCAGCATCAAGAATTGCATACATTTCATCTAACCATCTATATGTTGCAGCTTACATTGGATGTCTGTAGGTATTCCATACACGATACACCACTCTTATATGGTCTACTTTCACTTAAAACAATTGCAGATATATTCTATAATCCTAAGGACAATGGAAAAACCATAGTTCTTATGATCTTTACCATTCATTGAAAATTAGGGATAGTGATGGAGTGTGACCCACCAGAGCAATGAAAGACCCTAGCATTGGATTGGATGCTACCCATCACCTTCCATCATTTCAGTTGGCAGTGGTTACCATGTGGACTATGAGTTTTCTATTGTATTTGGCATTATACTTCCTGCAACATGCTAACACTCACCCTGCCCAAAAGGAGCTGAATTGGTTGTCATATACTAAATCGATGGTGTATGTGTAGGTTGCAGCTCCCAATATGGCTTTGCAGGTACTAGATAGGGCAATCCAAGTGCATGGAGCCGCAGGAGTTTCTTCGGATACGGTGTTGGCTCATCTTTGGGCCACAGCTCGAACCTTGAGGATTGCAGATGGCCCTGATGAAGTCCATTTGGGAACCATAGCCAAGTTGGAGTTGCAGAGAGCTAAGTTATGATAGAGATTAGTGTAAGAAAGTGGGGTTGAGTATACATCATACTTTCGCAATTACATGGGTGACCTCCTAAATTTATGTAGTCCAGATTTATTGTAGGGGTGTTTATGATGCTTGTGCATGAAAATAATAGGGTGGTTGATCTTCTAGGAAGCCCTTGGGGTCCATTTGCGCACACAACTTATCAAGGAATGAAAATGAAAATGAAAATAATGCTGAATAGTTAAATCTTTGCAAGTTGGTGGCACTTTCTTGTATAAATCTTGTGCTAATTAATAATATTGCTTTATTGCTGGTTCTTTGATAAATGTTACATTTGGCACTTTTTATTTTTATTTCATGGAGTTGTCTACCAAACCCCAAGTTCTGAGAAGAAGGGCATACCTTAATTGAGGAAAGAATGGGTAAAAAGGAGAACAGCCCAAGAAGGATTAAGTGGTCTCCTCTCTCTCACCTAGATTAGGGGTTTTTTTCCAGGGGTAAATTACTAAAACCCCCCTTAACCCAACTTTCTTAACATCCTTCCCTCGACTACTTTTTAAAACATAAAAAAAACTCAGTATTGTTTTATTTTGTCAAAGTTAAAAAAACAAATATTACCTATTTGACCATGTTTACAGCAGCCCTTCTTTTTTTTTTCTACCATATCCAAAGAATTATTTTGTGCTGGACCAACACAAAACAATGCTCGAAGCCGGTCTGGCAGTGTTTTGAGCTGCACCTGCACTATGAAAATGTGGCCACAAGGTAGAGGGGTATTTTGCTTACAAATTTATTGATAGGAGAAAGTGCAAAAGAAAATAAGAACTATGGGGGATTTTAGCCTTTTAAAAAAGGAAAAAGTTTATATAGAGCTGAGGATCTAAACAATCAAATTAGAGCCCCTTTCAAAAATTTCACTAAAAGAGGTTGTTTTGATGTCCAAATATCTTCAAATTGATCATCTTGACATCAAGATGTATGGACATGAGAAAAAAATGGATTTCAAGTTTTGGAAATAGTGCTTCTTGATGCATCTTTTGACCGTTAATTTTCAAGTTTTCATAGATCTACTCGATCTACCTTATTTTTGAAGTTTTATAATTAAAGATAAAAATATAATTTAAGGCTGTCATAAAGATTTCCATCATTGAAATCACATTTCTCGATACTATTTGAAGTTGTGTTTTACTTTGATTGATTAGAGCCTCAGCTTTATACAAATCGCACCCTTTGAAAAAAGGTTATGTTAGAGGGCTCTCCTATTATACAGCATTTAATATTCCATTGTGGGTGATGTCACACTCTATCGGGATTCTATCACACTCAATTTTAATGACAAAAAATACTCTTACAAAAAAAATATATAAATATCTAAAATTCGTTGAGTACAATTATAAAATAGAAAATTGTTTAATGCGGCGGGGACCGTATTTCTACATTTGCCGTCCCTGAGGTATAAAGCATCGATCTTAAAGATGGATGCAAATAGGTGGTCATCTAAAAATAATTGAAACTCACAGTCCAAATATTTTTTTATGGGTGCAATTTATATAGAGCCTAGGCTCTAAACAATCAAATTGGAGCCTACCTTCAAATAGTGTAAACAAATGTGGTTATAATTATGGAAATCTTTTTGATAGCTTTGTAATATATTTTCATCTTAATTTATAAAGTTTAAAAAATAATGTAGATCGAGAGATCTATGAAAAATTGAATTTTTTAAAAATTAACGGTAAAAAATGTGTTACAAAACAATATTATTTCCAAAACTTGAAATCTATTTTTTTCTCATGT
>NW_006498057.1:1603008-1617140 GCF_000471905.2 Amborella trichopoda | reverse complement strand
GAGAGAGAGAGAGATTTACCTGATACCCAGAAAAGGAGCAGTAGAAGGGGCACACAGACCGCTTGAGCACATTGCTGTAAGAGCCTCTGTGCTTGTCACCAAAATCAAAGACCTGAGAACAAGTCAAAAAACTTAAACTTTCAGAATCTCAAATTGATAGAGAGAGGAGAATAACAAGAAACTGCACAAATTGAAATTGATAGAGAGAGAGAGAGTGTGTGTGTGTGTACCCCAATAGCTCTGTTGCGGAGAAGTTTAGAGTAAGAAGGGTCGGACTTTCTGAAGACAAGGGAGGCAGAAGCAAGGGCAGCGGCGGTCTCAGCAGCGACTTCGGTGCCAGGGTTATTGGCGTCTATCTTGTAAACAGTTCGTGGTGTGTCCATGTCTTCTGGCCTCTCCCAGCAAGCATGGTCCTTGTTTGGGTCTCCCACCTGTAAAAATCACCATAACCACACGCTTCACTCTTTTCTCCCACTGAAACGCAAGGGGGGAGAGAAGGCTAAAAACAGGGGCAAGTGGAGTAAGAAACAGAGCAAAAAAAGAGAAAGAAAAACAGAGGGAGAAAACAGGGGCTAAGGGAGGGAGAGACCTGAACATATATAGTGCCTGGATGAGCAGTGGCCTTGAGGAGATAATCGGTGGCCCATCGAAGAGCGGTTTTCGCATTCTGCAACTCTCCACGCATCAAACCCCCGAACTCCAAAATGGACCATGACAGCATTGTGGCTGTGAAAGCCATTGGCAACCCAAACTTCACATTGTCCCCAGCGTCATAGTATCCTCCCACCAAATCAACCTGCATTCTCCCAACCATTAAAAACGACCAAAAAAAACAATGCATTTCTAGAGAGAAAAAGACAACTGCATTCCTCCAACTATGAATGAAATAAACCCTCCACATTCCTAGAGAGTTCAACCTTGATTTTGCAGACCATTGACCATCCCGGAAAAAATGCATGAGAGAACTTCATTTCTAAAACCACTAATGCAAAAACCTTCATTCCCCAAAACATCACCCGAACTCAACAAAACATACATAAACCAGGACAGGTCAACCACTTGAAAAAAGAGAACTAGTATAGAGAGAATGAGGAAACCCATGAGAAGAAAGAAGAGAAGAGCAAAGAGGTTGCAGAGATTACATGCATGGAAGCACCGTCAGAGAGAGCAGAGTCCCTACGCCATGAGAGCCTCTGGTTGGGTGGCAACTTGCCTGAGCGCTGCCCTTCAAAGAAGAGAATGGACTTTGTGAGAGCATCTCTGTAATTATGGTTAGCAATAATGTGATGGAAGCCATGGTGCCTAGAAGAGAGAGGAGATAGATAAGCAGTAGAGAGAGAAACAGAGGTGGATAAGAGGATGATGAGAGAGAAAATGGAGTTGAAACCGAAACCCATTTCAGCAACCAACTATAACTACTCTCTCTCTCTCCTATAACTGCTCTTCCTCTCTCTCTCTCTCTCTACCCTGAACTGGAGATTCAGCGCTCAGTATATATAGGCATTTTGTGACCCTTTTTTAAATCCCAGCTCCTAATTACGAAAATACCCTTCACGATTTGGTTTATTGGGAATGAAATATGACTAAGAGGAACCTAGACTTTATCAAAAATGACAAAATGGACCTTCCATTTCCACTATAAATGTGTCCTTGGCCAACGGTCGGATTTTATATAAAAAATAACGGAGCATTTTGGGTACTTCACGTTATCAATGAGTGTTTTTAAAATGGCCTTGATGTTTTCTGAAATATCAAAACTAGACACTCGTACTTGTTCAGGTATCATATGTCTTTGCCCTGGCCTATACGGAAAAGATTGGGCGTTCATAAGAAGAAATTTGCTTTTTTTTTTTGTTTTTTCCAACAAAATTTACCTTTCTACCCCTCCCTTTGAGTGTTATGCCCTTCCACATACAACTTAGGGGGACACTTACTCTTGAATAAAGTGGTCTTCTTGAGGGGAAAATTTCTCATGGAAAAAATTTATATGAGGCTCCAACTTTATTATATTGAAGTAAGGTGCATCTCAAAAATTTAGTAGAAAATAATGTTTTGAATTTGGATAATTGATCATCTTGACCTCAAGATACATAGATGTAAAAAAAAAAAAAAAAAATTAGAACTCTAAAAAAAATATATCTTGTAACAAGATATCCAGGCTGTCTGTATCTAAGATTTTCAAGTATTTATAGAATCATTCATTATGCATTATTTTTAAATTTTAAATTTTATAATTCAGATAGAACATGTATTTTAAATCCATTATATGATTTCTGACAGTAGAATTACATCTTCCAACCCAATTTAGAGAGTGTTCGTTATACAATATAAGGTGGGTGGATACCTCATAAAACCCCACCCATATCCAATACCCTGTTGAGTATCTTTTCCGGATGTTATGCTTCCCCTTCCTATTTATACTCGCCATTGACCGGTAGAGATTTGAGGTGGCAACGGGTTGGATCTAGATCGGATCCAGGTGGACCTAGAATTGGATTCGAATAGTATTCGGTTTAAGGTTTTAGACCCAAACCCGACCTTTCAGGTCTAAAATATGGACCCATACCCGGACCTGAGGTTGGGTCTACTCATCAAGTCTCGAGTTTGGTTGAGTCCCTTGCAACCCACTGAGACACGTGGGCTATGATTATGAGGTCTTTTTTTTACCATCATATACCCATATTATTGCCAACATTTACAGTATTGTACACCATTTATGAATACCCACATTCCTTATTATTTTACATAAGAACTAGAAATTCCAAAAAAAAAACATATTGGCAACAATTATCGATACCTGC
This sequence comes from Amborella trichopoda, assembly GCF_000471905.2. Next base: position 1,614,339 of record NW_006498057.1, on the reverse strand, counting down.
ATACATCCATACTCTTTGGGTTTGGGTCAGGTCCACATGGACCCGGTCTTGGATGGTATTCGGGTCCAGGTTTTAGACCTGGACCTGACCTTTTGGGTCCAAAATTTGAATGCATACCCGTGCTCGAGGTTGGGTCTACCCGTCGGATCCATTGCCACCCTAGCGTAGGTGAGGTTTTTCCCAACGTTTTGAGGAGGTTTGTTGGAGTATAAAAATTGCTCGTCTTAACCATCTGTTGACAAGTATAGATGGTGGATGGCTGGTCGGACTACCTCGCAATATATTGAATGCAAGTATAGTTTACCATCCTATTATTGATCACATTTAAATAATCTAGTACTTTTAGCCGCTTTAGTATGAATTATGGTGTTTTTTACCCCTTTTTCAAATAATTAAGGTTCTAAAATGGGGCTTACGCATGAATAGGTGGACTAAACGTCTTACTAAATTCTTAATAACTATAATTTAAGAGAAATATTTATCGCTCATGATTAGTGTTCATCAAAATTGGGCCGAAGGGTCATTTTGCTACAAGGAAGGATCATCTCTTGAAGTAAGATAAAGAGGGAAACGATTATTAAAGAACCAGTTCTATAAGCATTCAAAAAAGAAATAATAAGCAAGAACTAGTCATCTATTAAGCATCCAAGAAGTAGATCTTGATCTTCACCGTTCATGGTAGGGCACCACTGATTGTGATGACGGCCCTTTATGTTTCATGTGGGGTGTGATAGGACCAAGTTAGGTTGGGTGATAGCCAAAATCACAAAAAAACATTAAGGGTATTATGATCTTTGAATGAAAAAAGAGACTTTATTTGGGAGCAAACAAGAAACTACGACGATCTTTATATAAGAGGGTACATATAACACTCATCCTTTCAAAGTCCACTCGAGAAAATAGAATCTCTAAGAGAGAGATGGGTTTACATGGTCTCCAAGAGATAGAGATGACGGCCTAAAAGGGGGTTTTTCATAGGGATTTATTGTTTCTTCACCTTCCATTTCTATGTAGAGAATATCTCTTGGTTGTTCTTTAATTTCTTTTGTTGGTTCACTTTCTGCTTTTTTTAGATAGAAAGAAGTCCTAGGATGCTCTCAATGCTATTATGGTAGTGGTCCAACAGTGATCAGAGAGAGAATGATCAACATAGTTGCTCGTCTCAAGAGGTATATTTCTTGTAAATCAAAATTGTAACTTTCCTTAGTAAGTGGATTTCTACCTGTTGACAGAGATTGATCGGTAGCGTTGTTCAGGATGTCGCCATTGCCTCTTTGTGGTGAACAATGTAAATCTCATGTATGTTTGTGTCATGCATTTATCTTATTTTATTTCTTATACTCCAATGTTAAGAATGATCATGGGTGAGATCTTGGTATTTGGGTATGCAGGTGAAGAATACCATATGATCTTAAAGATCACTAACATATGAAAATTTAAAAACATAAAGATCTAAAAGCCACAAAATACGCGAATAAGTAGTGCTCTTCCATGTGCATGTGCCTGTACATGTGTGTGTGCAGAGAGAGTGAGAGAGACGTGTGAAGTAGAAATTTGCTCGAGTGCTTCTTTTGGGTAAGTAAATTTGCTCGAGTGTTAATGAGCAAAAACGTATAAAGGATAAAAAACGTGTGTTAGGCAACGCAAGTGTTATTAGAATTGCATTGGTCACAGAGAATGCGTCACGATCATAATCAATATGAATCTGGTCACACTAGTTGAATCAGATTTTAAATAAGAAATAGAAAAAATAATTTAAAAACATGAAATATATTAAGAAAATGATGCAGTTTCTATACGGCCTAAATTTTATAAAAAAAGTAAAGCTTCATCTCAATCTTAGTCCAGAAAGAACTTTAGGCATTGAAAAATATCTACAATGACTCCAAAATCAATTTCCAACACCGACCATGAAATTTAAAACTCAAAAAATCTATACAAATCTTGCAGATCATTGAACACTTACTTTTATGGTGAAATGGACGGTTTAGACAATGCATTACAATATACATTATTTTTAGGACTTGAAATCCTAATTTTTTTCACAAACATGATGGTCAAGGCGAAGATGATCGATTCGAAGGTTTTTCGACAACAAAACTGCAATTTTCAATGAGTTTTGAGGTGAGGTTCTACTTATTATCAAAACATTTTTCTTAAAAAAATTGCCCTATTTTGTTGTACTGGTGGAGCTTATCAATAATTTTGATCAGTTGAATCAGTCAAAAATTTATCAGACATAAAACAATTATTAATTTAACTTAAAGCCAGTCTTGATAAAAGATCCCAGACCAAGAGTGAAACATTAAGAAGTTTAGACCCAAAAAGGAAGGTCTTCCAAAAGATGGCACAAGGAAAAGTGGGGCCTTGAAACCGAAATTGCAGGAAGTGGGAAGTGTCTAAGAGAAAGAACAAAAGGCCTACTTTTTAGGAATTAAGAAATGTGAAAACACAACAAAAAGTGGATATGGAGAGGGGGATCCAATGGCGTGGGTGGCCTCAGATGGGATTGGGCAGTGTGTTTTTTGTGTTGAGAGACAAAAGAAGACCACACCCTTGTGGAAACTTGGTCTCGAGACCAAAAACAATTCCCCTGAAAATAAAATATAAATTAATAATAAATAATTTCAGATAAATAACCAAAACCGAGACCAATCAAAACTCAAATATCCCTCTTTACACTGACACCATCATATCAATCATACGAATGTCTTAATTCTCTCTCTTTGAAAAAATTAAAAAGAAATAAGTAACTGGTGGGGACGTGTGAAGAATATTAGATTAATTGAAAGGAACTAACAGGTTTATTTATTAACTACTAAAATATTGGAAAATATTTTGGCCTAATGACAATAAGTAAGAGTCAACTCAAAATTCACCAAAAATTAGGGTGTTGCTGTGGAAAAATCTTTAAATCGATCATCTTGATCTTGCCCATTATAGTTATAAAAGTAAATTATTTTGTCCTAAAAATATTGTATAACATTATCTAAACCTTCTATTTCGCTCTAAAAATAAGTACTCTTAGAGCTACAAGATCTGCATTTTTTTTTAGCTCTAAATTTAATAATTGGTATTAGAAATTCATTTTAAAGCCATCATAAAGATTTATGATGTGCCCAAAGTTCTTCCTAGACGAGAATTTGAGACGAGGCTTTACTTTTCCTTTTCTTTTTTTTCATAAAACCTATGCATGTATAAATTACATCCTTGAAAAAATTAACATGTTTATTTGTTCTACAGAAAAAGAAGTACAGAATGATAAAATTAATAATAAAAGTGAGGATATCGTGAGGTATTGTCATCAACTTGGGCCAACCAGCTGAAATGATTATATTATGAAAAAGAAAGGGAAAGGGGAAGAGGTATCAGGTTTAGAGAGAGAATGGGAACATGGGGAAGCGGGCCTACATAGCCAGGCATGTACACCCCTGCCCTTCTCCACATGCAACACGGAGCCAAATTTTCGCTCCCTTCCTCTCTCTCTCTCTTCCTTAAGAATGATAACTTTCTTTCTCTCTCTAAATTTTTTTTTTTTTTTTTTTTATATACTAAGGATTATCCATGGTAGGCTTGGCCACCTCAAATCTGAAAATAAGATTTCACTTTTTAACAAAAAAAAACAAAAACAAAATACGATATGATACTGTTCGATAAAGTTATGCCTAGATGCGTGTATGGTATCGAGTTACATGAACTTGTATTGCACTCAAATAAGAGAACCAGTATGGCATACAGGAAGAAGACCCATAACCAAGTGAGAACATAGCAATATGGAGAGGAATGCAAAGAGTTGGAATGAGGCAAGAGACCCTTTATTTTCTTATGTTTATTATAATTTCGAGAGGGTGAGGAAAGGAATATTGATCAAATCTTGTTAAAAAAGAATGAAACTCTAATTGGGTTTATAATTTTGGTTGCATGACAAAAATTATACTAAATTGTAATGGTAATATTGGGCATTGAATATATAATTTTTTTTTTTTGGGTGATTCAATGGGGAAGACAATCCCATACCCATTATTTCAAATAGTTTAGGAGTAAATATTTTTAAGGTGTTAGTGGGGTGTGGGGGTGCTAGCACCACGACCCCAGCCCCTTTCAACATCATTACTCTCCTCTCAAGCTGATGGGGCATTAAAAGAAATTTCAGCTTGTCCACGAGAAATGTAAGGAGACTTTAAATATCAATGAGATAGAGATCACGAATGTAGTGATGGCCACATCAATATGATTTGTTTGCCCATAAAAGACTAAATTCAGTATAAATGGCACTTTGTTTATTTGCATATAAAAGGGTGTGTTTGAAAAAGGTGATGCCAGTATCATTGAGAAGAGCACAAGCAAAAACAATCTCACTTGCAAGTACATAACATGGTATTAAAATTCAGTGTATGATTTGGAAATGGCATCTGGTTTCTTGCTCTTTTATGAGATTAATAATAATCATCTAAAAAATACACAATATCTTTAGATCACTTGCCCAATTTACACATGCACACGCATGAAGATCTAAAGAGGACATGGATGAAAAGAATAACCACCACAACTGCAAACTACCTCGAACATAAAGTAGAATTCAGCGAAAAACTAAGAGAGAGGTATATTTGCGCGTATAATGGTGAGATATATATGCTTGCAAGCCTGCTATAGTAAAGGCACACGAAGGGGACCTCAAATATGAGCAGAACGTCTAATATTGAGTTTCATGTGTTCAATTTTGTTGTTTCTCAATATCACATATAACAACAGTTCTCAAGTCCCTAGAAAAGTTGCCCAAGATCCTTTAAGAGATGGGAAGGTTCCCCAATATCCTTCATCTGAAATTATTCTTGCAAAATCAGCATCACATCTTTGATCGAGTTGAGATCATCTCCAGAGATGCGAATAGCATTAGCAAACAATGAAAGGATTCAAATGCAATAACTTGTATTAAAAAAAATGATTTACATATGGACATTAAAAGTTTTTCTAAAAATAAAACATAAAAATTTAAAAATCAAACCGAGGATTCCATCCTCAAGCTCAAGGGCAATTTTAGAAAAAATAAAAAAAAAATAGGTTGACCGATCTTTTTTTGTAATTTCTGCCTATAAACAAAGCATCTCGTACTTTAGAAAAATTTTAGGGTCCGTATTTAAATCACTCTACAAAAGGGCCATCACTTGGTGTGATGGTAAAACGCTCGGGTAACCAGCGCAAGAGCGTGGGTTCGAGTCTTGAGAGGGCCACTTTGTACATAAACCAAAAGTTAGAACCGTTTCCAGCCCACCCCTCCTAGGACCCTGCTTAGGCGGGACCAGTACCGGGTCACGGCCCTTTTTTATTTAAATCACTCTACAAACAAATATAGGGTGATGATGTCTACTTTGAATGCAGGTGGTAGTTTGGAAGGACTCAAAACACATGAAGCTGTCTAAAATCATAGACCAATGAGGGATCCTAAGTTGTAAACCAGGTGGCTCTGGAATGCGGCCATTGAAGAAGGGGCTTTTTAGTCCATCTTCGCCAGAGTTGCGATTTGGGATCAGCAATCCACTCAAGAGAATAATGAGTGAGAGGAGAGAGTAAAGCTTCAAATGTATAGAAGCTCAGCAAATCAGCAGAGAGAAAATAGTTGAGAATGAACGCTAGCATGGAACGCTGTGTCTTTGGGGAGGCTTTTAGTTGGGGGATTAGAATTGAATATGAAATTAAGATGCTTTTAATTTGTGATTTTCTTCATATTTGACCTTGGAGAATAAAGGGAAGTTTATATGATCTACACAATGTCTTAGTTAAAACTTAAAACTAATGGAGTACAACTCATCACCCTATGTTTTTGCTGTGTCTCAAAACTAACTCAGATCGGTGGGGCGGATCGTTCACTCAAAGATTCATGTCGGATCCTTGGATCAGCAATCTGGATTGGGTTTGGACAGTCTGAATCGGTGATCGAAAAAATATTAAAAAATAAAATAAGCTAAAATTTATTTTGAGGTGGGGTTGAGGGGAACTAGCTGGGTCTCGTATCATCCTGGAGCTAGTTTGGTCTCGATTGATTTCCATCTAGATCAATGATCCAAATAAAAATTACCGGATTCTAAAATATTGTGTTTTCTAAAATGATGGTGGATACATGGTATATACATCTTCCAGTATGCCCAGCTTGCACTACACAATGACGAGACAATCAAAGGTCAATGAGAAAAGCATTTCAAAAAAAGGATGAAGTTTTTATAAGGTCTAGGCTTTATAAAAACAAAATAAAGCCTCACCTCAAATCCTCGTCCCGAAAGTACTTTTGGCCAGGGAAATCTCTATGATGGTTTTAAAATCAATTTTCAACATCAGCAATAAAATTTGAAACTAAAAAAGATACAGATCTTGTAAATCTGTAAACACTTATTTTTAGGAAGAAATGGATGGTCTATATATTTGTTCCAATATACACTATTTTTAGAGCTTGAAATCTTAATTTTGGTTAACAACTATAATGTTCAAATCAAGATGATCGATGTACAGGTTTTCCAATACTTGAATTGTAATTTTGGTTGAGTTATGAGGTGGGGCTTTGCTTACTTTGATAGGGTAGTAGGCCTATCAAACCATTTTCCTTCAAAAAAAGAGGCTCATCACCTTAACCAATGTATACGGTGAAAGTCTCCTTTGGGCTTCTTCTCGAGGCATAATGTCTAAAATGCCCTTAAGTTATATGAAAACAATAGGAAAAATATTCTATTAGCCTCTATTTCTAACTCATATATCTCATTAGACTCAAGAATTAAAAATATTACTGGTAAATAAAATGACTCTATCTTTTCTATCTTCCAACCTCCTAAATCTTTTTTACCATGTATTATTGACATCAACAACTTATGAAATGATTTTATCTCTCTCTCTCTTTAAAACTCATCTCTCTCACGTCATCGTCTATCTCTCTCAAAACTCCATCTCTCGCTGAAACCCAAACTTCACATCACTCTCACATCATCGTCTCTAGCTCTCTCAAAACTCCATCTATTTCCCTAAAACTCAAACTCCATCTCTTTCTCTCTCTAAAACTCCATATCTCTCTAAAACCCAAACTCCAACTCTCTCTCTCTAAAACACCATCTCTCTCACACATAAAAAGGTGTGCTCGTGCTCCTGTTCGAGCTCAAACTAAACCCCTTGGTTAGTAAACTCACCAAGAAACGAAGAGAGAGAGAGAGAGATGGAGTTTTAGAGGGAGAGAGATGGAGTTTAAATAGGGTATCATTTTAGTGTTTATTTGGGTCAAAAATTTATGGTCCAAGAGGTTGTAAGATGAAAAGATATAGACTTTTTGTTTATAAGTAATATTTTCAATTTTTGGATCAATGGAAATTAAAATAAAGGATAAAGAGATATTTTCCCTATAAAAAATTGTTTCATGTTACTATGTACGGTCCAAAAAATGTAAAGCATCCACCTTAAAAATGGATGCAAGTAGGTGTTCCATCTAAAAACAATAGAAGCTAACGGTTTAAATATTTTCTTACTAGAATTATTATTTTTCATTTTAAAAATTTACTTACTTTTTATATTCGGGATCTCCATATTAGAGATTACATATCCTTAGAAATTAAATCTAAATCCATATTAAAGATTACATATCCTTAAAAATTAAATCTAAAACCTATTAATAGACCCACATTTCTATATATAGGGGCTTGGCCCACATAGTAACCGAGGCATGACAGTGACTCTCCCAAGTACAACCATATGATTATTTGTGATTTATGAATGCCCAAAGGAGAAGTCAAACAGAAACGCCAACAATGTTTTCACAGTTTGGTTTGAAGGAAGGTCATGGCCATTGATTTTCTTTTTTAATTTCAGAATCTGTGACACTGATTTTGTTCACATACGGGTTGCTAGCGTTTGGCTCGAGGAACTCTTGAAAAAGGGCTCTTAATTTCAACTGTATGAACTTGGGTTTTCGTGTATTCCCATTGCAAAAACAAAGTTTCACGAAGGACAACATGTCAAACCAAAATCATCAAGCCGAGGTGATCAGGAGGACATGATGATAATTTGTTACAAAAATATATTAAATAATTTGTTATAAAATACACTATTGGTAAAGCTTAATATATATATATATATATATATATATATATATATATATTTCACAACGATAATGCTCCAGCTGAGATAATCGATTTAAAGGTTTTTTAATACTTGAATTGTAATTTTCGATAAGCTATGAGGTGATAGGGCTCCATTTTCCTTTAAGAGTCTGTCTTACAAGATGAATGTTTTGATCTAAAATTTAATATGTTGCTAATCTTGACCAGCCACTGTCATAATACCAAAAAACTAGATTTTGAAACTCAAAAATTTAGATCGTTTTAAGTTTTATTTTTGGACCATTCATTTTAATTCTCTGTAGATCGCCACGTTTACGATATTTTTTTGTGCTGCAAAATCATGGATCCAAAACGGAGTTCGCATCTAGAGAGAGTCATTTAAGATGCGTTTCAAATCCTTATTCCGATCTATAAAATAGATTTTTGGAATGGCGCACATAATTCAACCGTCGAAATGAGGTGTAGAATAAAATAAAACAAAAAAAAATAGAAAACAACAAAAGCAAAGGAAAAAAGTAAAAAAATTTACAAAAATATAAAAAATTTAAAATTTAAAATTTAAAATTAAAGTTTAATTTTATTCAACAAATATAACATAAAACAAATTAAGACTAAAAATATATATAAAAAAAGGACTTTGCAAATAAAAAGAGAAAAAAAATTGAAAAAAAAAAAGGAAATGCGAAATTTGAGACGTTTTCTTTTATTTTGATTCAAAAAACTGTTAGAGCTTTGTCTAATGAAATGTAATTGGAACTTCTATACATATCATAGCAAATTTAGTGGAAAAATGAGGGAGAAATCGAAAACTTTTATGCTCGGGTTAAAAAAATCTTTAAAAAATTGAGGAAGAAACCGAAAAGTTTTATTTTCGGGTTAAAAAAATCTTCAAAATTTGAACCCTCAATCTTTCTATTGATCTTCTTAAATCAAATTCAAGACGATCTAAAGTAAGAAAGTTATCATTGGGCTATAGGACTCAAACACGGGTGAATTTTTTTAAAATATGATTTATGGGGGATAATACTGAACAATTTTAGGTTCAAATCCATGAAAATGGGAAAAATAAAGAAACAACCATTATACATTTTTATTCATGTAAAGAATAAAAACATATATAGGCCGACTCGTCCAAGTCCCAGCAGGTGCAGGCAACACACATTGCCTTGAGCCACCCGTCTATTAAATGTGTGACTGTAATATGACTACTATTTTCTAATTTTAAGTTTGTATATTTAAATTCTATTTTTTATGAAATACTAGGTTGAAAAATGGTAATCTAACACCTCCTTAATATTTAAAATTTATTCAGGAATTATATTTAAAACTTTAGAATTGCAATTTCCTTTTTTCAAAATGTTTATTTTCTAAAACTTTGGATGTTTCGAAAGTCTAAGGGCATGTTTTGATGTACTCATTGTCACTTATAATTCACAGTTTCAATAAAGTTAATGCTGATAATGAATTATCAGTTGATTGATAGTGTACATTATAAACTTATCTGAGATACTCATAGACAATTTTAGATATAAGTTTATTTTTTTTGATAATTTTTGTTCTTTTATTCAGTGTAATTTGCTGAAAATTACAATTATTTAGCCAAAATAGCAGAAAATAGCTCAAAATTAAAATAATTAAATAATATTATGTATATAAGCAATTAATAGGATAATATTTTTTAGAGTACATTAATTTGAGATACAATTAAGAGATTATCTACAAGAGACAATTTATCTTTTGTATAATGAGGTCACAATCATTCTTGTACATTAAATTTCAAAATGGGTAGTTGGAAAAGTATCGTTGATCAGACACAAAGTTCTAAAAAACAAATTCTTAGACTTTGTGACTCACTCCTAGCCATCCAATTTGACATCTAAATGAACGAGAGTAATTGTGACATCTTTTTGTACAAAAAATAAATGGTCCAATCCCTAAAATTAATTTGTCGTCTAAAGTTTATATAGAGCCAAGGCTCTAAACAATCAAATTAGAGGCTACCTCAAAAATTTCACTAGAAGAGGTTGTTTTGATGCCCAAATATCCTCACATTGATCATCTCAACATCAAGATGCATCGATATGAGAAAAAAAGTAGATTTCAAGTTTTGGAAATAGTGTATCTTATAACGTATTTTTAAACCGTCAATTTTCAAGATTTTCAATTTTTCATAGATCTGCTCGATCTACACCATTTTTTAAGCTTTAAATTTTATAAATGTAGATGAAAATATATTTTAAAGCTATCTCAAGGATGTTCCGTATTGAAACCACATTTCTCGATACTATTTGAAGGTGCGCTTTACTTTGATTGTTTAGAGAGTCAGCTCTATACAAACCGCATTTTTAGTGGGAGAAAGTACGACACAACAAATAACAAAAGAAAATTAACAAAGAGTAAACAGCTGACATCAATGCAGCGAAAACGAACGTGGATCTTAACTTAGTTACATTCTACCTCAAACCACAACGAAGTTTATGGATGGATAAATTAGAAAAAGTCAATAATACATAAAATACAAAATACACCGGATAATTTAAAAAAAAACAATAATATACAAAATACAAAATACATTGATTATCTAACTTTGTATTAACATAATTCATAACAAGTTTAAGACAAAGTTTTTTTTTTTTTGGAAATATTCAAGATATAAAGCTGACAGGTAACTCATCTTTACGCTTAACAATTTATTGTGACATTTAATATACAATAAGTTCTAATTTCGAATATCAATTAATCTATGTTAAAAGCTAATGACAAAAGCTTTTACTGAGCCACGGAAGCAGGTCTAAGATTATGAACTGTTTGAAGGCGGGAGGGCAACCAAATAGCTGCTGAACTAGTGGCTTGTGCCCTGTAGACGAAGGTTGTGTGGTGCTTGAACATGGGAACTGAGCGGTTGAATGTGCCCTGTAGACGAAGCTTGTGTGGTGCTTGAATACGGGAACTGAGCCGTCGAAGATTGTGCAAGTCTAATATTTTGACTCGAAGATGGGGCAGGTCTAAGATTTTACCTGTTTGAAGGCGGGAGGCCAACCAGATGGCTGCTGGAATAGGAGCTTTTTCTCCAGGGCTACTATCCTATGTGCTTTTCATCGCTATGTGGATTGTATTAGTTTTCTTCCACTTGTACTTGGTTTTGTGTGCTTCTCTTATTGTTGGTTTTGTGCGGTACTGAGTCCTTCATCAACCTTTCTCATTTGTTATTTTTCTTTATGAACACGGGCTTCTTTAG
>NW_006498057.1:1585713-1600268 GCF_000471905.2 Amborella trichopoda | reverse complement strand
ACATTATTATTCCACTAAGTGCTTCAAAACCTATTGATTCGGATCGGGAATCGTTGATCTAGATCAAATATGGCTCCAGGATGAATCAGCTACCAGAAAGCATCAAGAACCAATTTAACGTGGCAGTGGATTAAGAAGGATCAATGATTCCCCGATCTAGACCAGTTTCCCTAATGACTGGTTCACCTGATCGATCCGAGTTTCAAAAATTGGAATGTGATGAGCCAATTGGATATAATTTCCACGTTTCTAGCAATGAATATCTATGGAATGACACGAACATTGCATAGAATGTACATGGTGCCCCCCTTGGAACCAAATAGCGTATCATGTTACACGTACTTGGTAGGGGTCGTCACCTGCAAAACATCTTCGGTGCACCATAAAATCAAAAGGACAATGATTTCATAGGCTCCAGGCCTACTGAAATAAGTAAATCCTCACCTCATGCCTCATCAAAAATTACAAGTTAACCATTGGGAAACTTTTATATCGATTATCTCGACTTTGTGAAAAAAAAAAAAGATTTTAAGCTCTAAAAATAATATATATTGTAATAAATTATCACGCCCATCTATTTTGCTTTAAAAATAAGGGTTCACATATCCCCAAGATCAGAATCATTTTTAGAGTTTCAAATTTTATTGTTGGTGTTAGAGATTGATTTTAGAGCCATCATAGAGATTTCCGTCGCCGAAAGTATTTTTTGGATGAGGATTTGAGGTGATGCTTTATTTTGGTTTTATAAAGCCTAGGCTTTATAGAAACCTCATCCAAATCAAAATTACGTTTTGACCGTAAAATCGTACTTCAATTATGGTTCGTCTATTTTTTAAGGAAGTTTACATGGAGGTTTTTATTATTTGTGTTTTTTCCAATTTTGCCTCCATCCAATGTTACAAATATCGAAATGCATATTATTTTTTACACGGTTTCTAGGATTAGTTTGATGCCCTAGGTATTTGACCGACCAATTTATGAAGTGATTTAATATTGAAAACATCAGACCAAACCATCTTTAGATCTTTTATTAAATATGGACCAATCTAATATTGAAAAATCCAACCGTATTAGTGGTATGATATCTCAAGCATCGGACCACCCATCCTTAAATAAGTGATCATGAAGTGTGGCCGCCAGATATTTGAGATATCAGATAATCCCAAATTTCTTTTTAGGTATCATGTATTTTAAATAAGATCTGACATTTCCAACATCGGATAAGTCTACGTTTAAAGCTAATCTGAATTTGGGGTGGTCCAATCATTCCAAATTTGACCGGACCCATTTGGGACATCGCACCGCGGCAGAATGGTAAAATTTGAATAGGCAAACGACAAGAACGAGACACCCCCTATAAAATTACAAGAAAAAAGGACCAAACCGTAATTTTGATAAAGTTTTCGGATCCGTTTCTCATTCATACCATAAAAGTTTACTAGAAATATATTTTGGTCCATATTTTTTGTAATTTTACATGGAGGTACTTTTGTTATGTATATATATTTTTTATTCTAGTTTTACCCTTGGTTAGATGTTGGAAACATAAAACCATAATATTTGTTTTTGTTAGATTTATGGGGCAAAGCAATTTTGAGACTGTACGTACAATAATTCGTATAAGGTGCCCACCTTGTATTATACAAGTAAGGTGCAACTCTAAACTTTATTTGAAGTGTTGGGTTTATGTGGCTTTTAAAGGCTTTATGAAAGCTTGTATGAGTATTTTATATAGTGAAATATAAGCTCAGTAAGAGTGTGGTCCTCTTGTGGATCATATTAGGCAAATGTGATTTGCCGATACGCAGACTAGACTCGACGTGGTAGGCCAGCCTAGTTTGAAAAAACCCAAGGTACCTAGGCATATGGATCTATCGAGAAGGGTTTAGTGGGTTAGCCCTTAATGAGATCGAAGTATGCCCAGATGAGAGGCAAGGGACTGTGTTAACCTTGCGTGTGATGAATAACCTTTAGATACAAGGTTAAAACCTCATCGTCATATCATCACTTGACATGTACATATATAGCCGTTTTAAGATTCGCTAATGAGGCTGAAGTGTGTACATGTGCGAGAGATTACCCCTATGTACTATTGAGTCATGGCTACATCATGGTCTGAAGGAATATGATTTTTTTGTCTCTAAGGGAGAACCTAAAATCCATAAACTAGGAACGCGTCGCCTAGTCTATTGGCTGACTTTGGTGGTCCAATCATGAGCCCCTGCAATGGATTGTGGGTCATGAGAACTGCTGGGTCAGTTTGAGAAAGCCAGGTGAATCGTAGTCCGCAGTTGAAGGTGGAGTGCTCCGTATATTGATAAATTTCTAGATCTAACGGATCTGATTCCCATAAAAAATTAATTAGTTTTAATTAATTTTATGATATATGATTTTTTTAGAATGTTTATTTGAATTTTTGTGAATCTTCTGATATTTTATTTTTGTTATTTGGATTTATAAATTAAGAGAAATTAATTTTTCAATGTTTTAAATAAAATATAAGATTTAAAAAAAAATTATATAATATTTTTTAAAAATATATGGTCTTTATAAAATATGGGATCCAAAATTTAAAAACATGTGGATTAGGTGGGGCCAAACGGTAGCACGCCCCACCCATTCGCGTATTCTTCTTGGGAAGAATGTTTATCCCTTGTTTGGCTTATGTTTTGAAGATAGCCAACTTATATGATAAGGTTGAATATTTGAAATATTTAATAAATCTTTGAATCAAGATTGCTTGATCCAATAAATAAAAATTGGATATACTAAAATAGAAAATAAAAAATATATATTTTTATTTAAAGATTTGATGGGAGGAGATCTAAGAAAAGGAGGATAAGGCTCTAGCTCATCTTTTTGAATCTTAATGGTGGATCAAACGCATGGATGACTCAATCTCTCACCCCACAAGTCTCCTAGATGGAGGATCAAGATTTAACGCTACGAATTGAGGCAAACCTCAAAGGCATAGAAAATCTATAAAATGAGTCTATCAAAATTTAGTTCTCTCTCTATATTACCAAAAGGAGGCACGTTCCAATTTTGAGGCACGCCCCTTTTATCTTCTATCTCTTTCAAGTTTTTTCTAAGAGGGTACGCCCAAATCATCTTTCTCTGGTAGTTTGATTTTTGGGTAGCAAATGGGGAGATCCCATTGCTAGTAGATCTCTCCATCTCTCTTTGATCTATCTCTCATCTATCAAAACTAATGGGGCTTGAGCAAGACTAAGGCATTGAGGCTTTAGGTAGTTGGTTCTAGATCAGATTCATATGCCATTGAGAGGTTTTTGCCATATGTAGGAGAATCAAGTGACCGATCATAGATCCCGAGCACATTCGGAAGGAGGAGACTCGGTGTGGGGTGTACTAAACCCGATTGAGGTAATCTCTGGCACTCTCTTCTTGTTTCTTACCATATTTAATTATATTGTGTTTATATTCTAAGCATAATAATTATAGATATTTTCTCTGTTTAAAGAAAATTGGTTTAATGGCATCACGGTTTTTAAAATCTTAAATTTATTAGTTTTATTTTCTTTGAAGCAAGAGTTATTATAACAAGACTAATTGTAAGTGACCTTTGCCAAAAGAAAAGAAAAGAAAAGGGGTGAAAAGAAGAAGAATAAAAAAAATTTATTCGCCGACAAGATCACATTAGTATTTCTTTCATGAAGATGTTATTCCGATACATGAAACACTACAATGGTTCAACTCTAACTATGGAATTTAAATTTCTAAAAATGTTGCAAATCGATCAGATTTTTAACACTTAAAAATCTTGAAAATAGACGATCTAGATAACTTGTTAAAAGATTCACTATATTTCTTACTTGCATTTTTATTTATTTTTCTTTATAACCATACATCTCGAAATGAAGATACTCTATCATAAGGTTTTTCAACTTTAATGCACTTCTTTTTACTAGATTTTTTAGGTGCACCTTACTTCTGTAGTATAAGGTTGCAAACTTATGTAAACATTTTAAAATACGGGGTGTAAAAGTGGATAGCCGGACAGACTATGTGCGAATGCTTACAAGTTACTGTTTACACAAATGAGATGATAAGACTAAGATTTGGCTTTAGGCTCTTAGTGTGTAGTTTCAGTTGCATTCACAATCTTTCATTGAATTAGTATGACTTCATAATGGAAAAAGTTCCCATAAGGTGTCTACCTTATAATGTAGAAGTAAGGTACACTTCAAAAATCTATCCAAAAAGGTTAACCCAACGTCAAAACACATTATAATTGATCATCTCAACCTCTAGATGTTCAAACATCAAAAAAAAAAAAATTCTAATTATAAAAGTAGTATATTTTATAGCATATTATTTACACTATCCATTCCAAAATTTTAAGTGTTTATAGATCTACTCGATCTACATTACTTTTTAACTCTAAATTTATACTTTGTAAAAAAGTAGATTTTAAGGCCATTATAAAGATTTAGATTTCCAGCACTAGATTTACGTCTTTTAGCCGCATCTAGAGGTGCACCTTACTTTGATTGCTTAAAGTTGACACGTTACACAAAGCACATCCCTTGGGGCTTGTTTGGATCCTAGGGTAAATAAAACCGTTTTTGGATCATAACATGGTTATACAAATCCTTTATGCCAATCCCACATTTGGGTCCTCTATTTGTGTAACTCGGGTTTACATTGTTTAGGACACATTTGGTAGGGTATGAAACACTTTCTCGTAAAATATTTTTATGTGAAAATTACATTACACATATTTGATATGCAACAATACATATAAAAAAAATTCCCATTATAAATTTTTTTAACAATTTTTAGAGAGAGAAACTATACCAAAATTTAGAGAGAGAAACTACTTAAATCTTTTGAGAGAGAAACTATCCCAACATTTCTAGAGAAAAAATTGTTTAAAACTTTAAATTTGATATAGTTTCTCTCCAAATTCTCTCTCTAAAAATTTGAAATTTCATATAGTTGAAAATTTTTCTCTCTAAAAATTTTGAGATGGTTTCTATCTCAAAAATTTTTTCAGCAACTTTCTCTTTCTAAAATTTGATATAGTTTCTCTCATTAAATTTTAAGATACTTTCCCTCTCTAAAACGTAAAATTTGAGAAACTCTCTCTAAAATTTGTAGGATAGTTTCTCTGTCTAAATGTTTTTTAGGTGATTTCTCTCTCTAAAACTTGATATACTCTCACTATCTAAAGTTTTAAGATATTTTTTCTCTTAAACTTGAAATTTAATATAATTTCTCTCTCTAAAATTTTTGAGATAGTTCTCTCTAAAAAGTTTCAGGTTGTTTCTCTATCTAAATTTGATGTAGTGCTTCTATCTAAAATTTAAAATTTGAGATAGTTTCTCTATTTAAAATTTTTAAAATAGTTACTCTCTAATAAAATTTTAGATTGTTTCTCTCTCTAAAATTTGATATAGTTTCTCTCTCTAAAATTTTAAGATATTCTCTCTCTCTAAAGATTAAAATTTGAGATAATTTATTTTAAAAAATTTCGAGATAGTTTCTCTCTCTAAAAATTTACGAATTTTCTCTCTAAAATTTTAATAATTTTTCTCTCTCTAGAACTTGAAATTTAAGATAGTTTCTCTCTCTAAAAATTTTTAGATAGTTTCTCTCCCTAAAGTTTTTTGGATAGTCTCTCTCTAAAATTTGATATAGTTTATATCACTAAAATTTTAAGATACTTTCTCTTTCTAAAATTTGAAATTTTGAGATAGTTTCTCTCATTAAAAATTTTCAGATATTTATCTCTCTAAAAATTTTAGGTAATTACTTTATCTAAAATTTGATATAGTTTCACTCTCTAAAATTTTAATATTTTTTTCTCTCTAAAACTTGAAATTTGATATAGTTTCTCACTTTAAAAGTTTAAGATACTTCTCTATCTCTAAAAATTTTCTGTAGTTTTTCTATCTAAAATTTGATATAGTTTTTTCTCTTAAATTTTGAGGTACTTTTTCTATCTAAACTTAAAAATTTGAGATACTCTCTCTCTAAAATTTTTGAGACAGTTTCTCTCTCTAAAATTTTTGAGATAATTTCTCTCTCTAAAAATTTTCAAATAATTTTTCTCTCTAAAATTTGATTAGTTGCCCGATCTAAAGCTTTTAGATACTATCTATCTCTAAAAATTCAAATTTTGATATAGTTCTATTTTCTAAAATTCTTGAAATAATTTTTCTCTAAAAAATTCATGTAGTTTGTCTATTTAAAATTTGATATATTTTATATCTCGAAATTTTAAGATACTTTATTCATCTAAAATTCATAATTTGATATAATTTCTCTCTCTAAAAATTGTTTAGAAGGCTTCTCTCTTGAAATTGTTTTAGCTAATTTCTCTCTCTAATATATAATATAAATTTTCTCTCTAAAATTTTAAAGTAGTTTCTCTCTCTAAAGCTTGAAATTTGATATAGTTTCTCTTTTTACAATTTCAAGATACTGTCTCTATAAAACTTAAAATTTGAGGTAGTTTCTCTCTCTAATTTATGTCGATTCTTTGGTATAATTAATTGTATTTACAAAGTGGCAGCTGAGAGTGAAAATAGTATTGTCACAATGCTTACACAAAACAATGTTTTGGATAACTTAATTTTTTTCTTGGTTTTGTATACCCATGTTTTGGTCCTCTTTCTTAATTACAAAAAACATGATTATGTATCCAAAAAGTTACCAAACAGGTTTTTATGCAAGATACCATAGAATACAAAACATGGTTTTGGATACCCTAGGATCCAAACAACCCCTTAACAATTGTGTGAAAATTGTTTTCCCCGCATTCTCACCGTGTTAAGGCCATATTGCAAGAATGTTTTGAAAACATCCCAAACATGGCCTTGTAATTGTAAATTTTCTTCTCCATGACTTCTGCAAATTGGCCTTTTACCTATGAATCTCTTACGCCATGTCTTTTGCAAAGAAGACATAGTAGGGGATGCTCTGAGAGGTCATGGGATTCTCATTCTCCCACTTTCCAGATTTGGTGATCTGGCCATGTATACATATGTATCTGATGTAGATGCATCAAATAAAAATAAAAATAATATGATAAAAAGAATTGTCACATTATGGGATCGGAAGAATATCTGTTATATATTAAACGAGAGCAACGGCCTCCATATTCTTGTGCGAAGTGTCTTAGTATATTAATAACTCTATTCTTTCTCTCCCCCACATCTTTCTCTCTCATGTCCATGCATATATTTACCTTCCACCCTTCTAACTCCCACTATAAAACATGTAATTAATATAATTTACTCTGATTCTCTATCTCTCTCCACCTCCCTCCTACATTTCTTTTCTCTCCTACATGCATAAATAACATAAATATAAGTAACTCTGTATTTCTCTATTTCCCCTTACGTTTCTTCTCACTCCAATTTACATGAAAAACATAAGTACATGTAACCCCTCTTTTTAAAAAATCAAATTTCTTTAAATATTTCACCCCATTCTCTCTCTCTCTTAAAGTTATATTTTTCTCTCCCTCTCTTCTTTCCGTAAATCTCTCCCTAATAATCACATCTCTCTCTTTCTTTAAATCTATCAAGCATAGACCAAATCAAAGGCCTACATATACAAACCACGTTGACTCCATTAAGGCAAGTAATAGACTCGTTCATCTTTTTCTTAGGGAATTTTATATGGGTAAGGTTTGTATAACGTGTCAACTTTATACTATTGACGTCAGGTGCACCTCCAAACTAGGGTGAAATAGAGTTTCATGCCACAAGGCCTTGCAATAATATGAAAACATATAATTGCCCCCAATTATGAAATTTAAAGTTTCAGAAATGGTGTCAATCAAGCAAACCAATAAACACTTGAAAATCTTGAAAATGGATAGTCCAAATAAAGTATTAGAAGATGAACTCTTTTAAGGACTAGAAATTCCTTTTTCTTCATGTCTATAAATACCGAGGTTGAGATGATCAATTTGAGATTTTTTGGTATAGGAAGAACCTTCACTAGTGGATTTTTAAAGTGCACCTTACCTGTACAGTATAAGGTCGAGACCTTATATAGAAGCTTTTCTTGATATTTGCTAATCAATTTTATAAAGCATTACCTAATCAATTTTTAGGGAATTTCGTGCTTGCTATAGGATTGTGTATTGATTGTTTATGATTTTTTGATGGTAAGTGGTGTTCAATTTAGTATAAATATTTAGTTGTGTATTTATGATTTTTGCATTTTTTCATTGTTTTTTCCTACATTTTTTATTATTTTTATCAAGTTCTCCTTAGTTTCTATGTTGAATTGATTTTTATTTTTGTTTGTTTTTGTAGATCTTTAAGTGATCTATAGAAGCTCTAGCGTGATTTGTTGATTGAGGCTCTGCAGATCAAGTACTTGATTGAGGCTCTGTATATCAAGTACATTTCAGTCATTTTCATCATGTTCTCCTTAGTTGTTATGTGGAATTAATTTTTATTTTTTTAGAATATTATGTGCAATTGAGTTTATTTTGTTTGTTTTTGTAGATCTTTGAGTAATCTACATAAGTCCTAACATGATTTTGTCGATTGAGGCTCCGTAGATCAAGTTGTTCGAGATGATTTGGGTAATATTTGCAATATTGATGAATTTTTTATCTAGCATCAATAATTTCTTTCGATGTGTCTCATTTTGTAAATAAATCTCTTATCTAATGAAATCCTAACTGCATTTCTTAATTGGAGCTCTACAAAACATCATTGTGGTTCTCATTTCATTGGATGTGAAGACAACTGTTTTTATGAAATAATTGAATCAAATTCCAACAAATAAAGGATATTATAATATGACTATTCATTAGGTAATTAAAAAAACTATATTCTTGAGTTAGTGTTATACAATAAATATTAGCATTAACATGGATAACATTTGCAATAATTCTGATGATAAAGGTGCTTTTGTAAATTTCTTCGTAAATGTACATTAAGCCTTCATTATGGATTTTTCAAACTATGCGATGGTGCTATGATTTCAGGTAATTATAAAATATATATTATTGAGTTAGTACTATATATTAAATATTTGCATTATTTCAGATAACATTTGCATATCTGACTTTGATATTAGGATTTTTATTTTTGGATACTGATTCCATTGACACGATTCATAGATCTAATGTGAAAACTGAATTATGGGTAATATCTGCAATATTACATAATTTTTTATCTATTGTTAGTTATATATTACTATTTTTTTTTCATTTTTTTTTATTCTATGTTTTTGTTTTTTGCAACTTCTGATATCCACAATGAAATTGGAAAAAAAGTTGCACACACCATAGTACTATTTTTAGCTTTTCTTCTTTCTTTTATTTTTAAAATTTTAAATTGACCTTTTCTTGAGGACCTATTTTATACTATTGAATAATAATTATATTTGATAACATAAATAGAATATATCAGTAAGCAATAATAATATTTATTTAATAGGCAACATAATATTATATATAGAATAATTAATTAACAAACAAATTATTCTATTTAATATTTAACAAGAATTATATTTCGCATCAGAAATGATTAAATATTATTAATACCATAAGTATAAAGACTTAAGACTTGTTTTTTTGAAATTCGGTATTGGCCAATGTACATAGGTTCATATCAAATATTTTTTTTTATAACAATGCTAATGCTTTTGAAGTATGCCTTAATAGCCTAATATATTGGATATAGGTATTAGCAAGACATTATTATGTCTTAAAGGACTATTATATTTGATATTGGCATTTGAATGACCCTCTATTAATTTTTCTCTCATTATTATTTATATAACTTAAATTCTATCACTTTTATTGATACAATTTGAATTATTTAATGTTTTTTTAATTTATGCCAAACGGATATGAATTAATTAAATATTTTCAAAATACTATATGAAATTTATAATTATTTGATACAATATTCAATTTTAAAGATAAATTCTTTCATTTAAAATTTTTATTCTCTCTATGCAATCTTATGTTGTCACAAATAGTATATTTGAATTATTTATTTTTTTATAATTTTTTTAAAAATATAATTATTTAATAAAATTATTCAATTATGAAAATAAATTCAATAATATCTAAAATCACATTTTATTCAAAATATTTTTTTAATGATAAGTATGTTTCAGTGATTAATTTTAAATACCACGTGCATATTACAAGTAGATATATTGGATGGTCACTTCATGACCTAGACTTTATCACCATCCCATCAATGATGGGTTAAGACAAGTGGGAGGGAGTGGGTCTTACCATGCAATTTCAATTAGTGAATTGCATGTTATGCTTTATCTCCACCGCTATTCAACCAATTGATTTGATGGTGATAAACTAGTAGGTTATACTTTGAGCCATGTCCATGTGGATCATAACTATCTACTATTCTCAGGGCATTTACAATTATGAAACGACTTGAACATTATGAGAGGGGTCCTATGGCATCAAATAGTTAGGCTGCCTCCAAAACACCTAGTTCAAGGGGAATAACTTTCTCCAACATCTTTGATGAATCCTAAGCTCAATTTCAAAATAACTTATTTTTAGCTGAAAATTCCCCATTATGCCTTCCACGAAAATTGGCAGCCCCAGTTTGATCGCCATACGGATTTTACATCGAGACACATTTCAGAGCTCCGAATCCTTTTCATATTTTAATCAATCTTAGAGTAATGTACACAAAATTTGCAAGTCTTGAGATCCAACTAGTTCCCATACCTAGGTATTTGATCCCCAATATCAAATAAATGAACAATTTGGTCTCAAGTCACATCTTTAACACGAATACAACGTGAAAATGGACATCAAGGTGTGCGTGCTCTCTCATGTTGATAAGGGGACTAAGATATGGCTTTGGCGAAATTTTATTTACCTTTGCATCATTAAAAAAAAAAAAAAACCATTTACTTTTGGTACAAAGTGGCCACAATAAAGTTCGACCATTGGATGTAAAATTCGATGGTTGTATTTATTCCACTGACCTAACTCAAAGTTCAAAATAAATTTTTTCGAACTTTATGACATACCCAAGCTATCAAATTTCATATTGGATGGTTATAAGTACCTATGATCTCCATGTACCGAGGGTAAATGGTCTCACAATCTCAATTTCAGGCCCTTAACAATTATTATAATTATTAAAAGCAAAGCAAGCTTGCAAAACCAAATGAAGAATAAATAGGAGGCAAAAAAATTAGGGAAGAAATGGGGTGGGAAACTCTCAAGTACAATCACCACGAATAACCCTTATTCAAAGGATCCCTTATAAATCAAGGCCCTAGCATAACACATTGACTATTACTTCAAGCCTGCATAGAAAGCAACGTTGCTCGCAGGAAGCCACTCATTCCCTTGGATGAAAGAGGCAACTGTGAACTGGCTAGCCTCAGAAGAGCTATTGATAACTCTATACCCGGGCCACTTCACTCTATTACTAGTGTCGGCTCCGGGACCCCGGTTCATGTACTCCCCATAGTACAGAGTGCTCAGTGCAAAATCACCGGACCATTCAAACCACCCTGCGGGATCGATCAAATCACCTATATCTGACTGCATGAAGATGGTTCGAGAATACTGTTTCCAAGGCCTTCCAAGATAGTTCTTAAATGAGGATTGCACTGGGATAAGGTCAGCAGCGGCGGCAACTTTGCAATTTTGTATGGATATTCCTGTGTTCTGATTGGGATCCACTCGGCCTTGTGCAGTGAACAAGTTCCTTTGGTTAGGGTTTGGTCTCCGAGCATAGAGGTTGCAGTCTTGGAGAACAACGGCTGCATTGCCAAAGATGAAATCCACAGTGCCATAGACATCACACTCTCGGTAGAACTGGCGGAGAGAGTGGACATAGAGGGTGTCCTGGTAGCCCACAAAGCTGCATCGGTAAAAGGCTGACAAGTCAGCACCGCTTCTTAGCGCGACTGCCTGGTGCTTGGATGGACCCGCCGAGTTTTCAAATGACATGTCTCGTGCGATGAAATTGCTTCCAACAACCGCTGCACACATTATCGACGAGGATTTAATTAGCCTTTTTTTTTTTTTTTTTTTTAAACAAAAACAAGGATTAAATTAGCCCCTTTTGATTATCTGGGATTCCAACCTTTGACCTCCCTCAACGCAAGTACCCAACCAATATATCTACCACTAAGCTGAAGGTCAAGAGACTCTGTCATACTTTACAGTACCACTTTGGAAGAAGCAAGATTCCAGCACAAACATGCAAACAGAGAATGTATAATAAGATGTACCACTATGAAAGAAGCAAGATTCCAGCACAAACATGCATACAAGGAATGTATAATAAACGCATGCCATTCATGCACTAAATGTAAGCTCAAACTAATTGAACAAAGATAAGAGATTACATTGCAATACTTTGTGAGAGTTAAATGCAGTTTCTATGCGTATGAGCTTTGTTACACTACAAGAGCATTAGGCATAGAAGTCTACTAGAGTACACTACATAATCGCCTTGGGTAAAAGGGGTAAGGATATTGAAGTTGGAATGATCCAATCAAATGGAATGTATATAAACTAGGGGTGTAAACGGGTCAGGTTCCCAACCCACCGCTAAGTCCAATGTCTTGACTTGGATACGGTCACCACACCTGCTCCAGACTCGATCAATCAGACTCGGACTCAACCTGTTAGGTTCATCGCGGTCCACTTCAAAATATAAAAAAATATTTTATACAATTAAACATGAGTTTATATATAGAAAATAATGGTTCAGGTCGGGCCTGAGTTAGACCCGACCCAATTAGGTCCTAGCTAGACCTAGACCTGATTATGAAGTCCATACTTTTTATACGCTGGCCCTACCTATCGAGCCAAAAAACTAGACCCAAAACCAGACTGAAATCGGGTCGACCTGACCCGATTGACAACCCTAGTATCAACTCAACAAAAATAATGTAGTTATTGTGCAATCGTCTTAAGCACAAGTACATGACCAAAGCTACCCTTGACCAAATAAAATTGTTTAACAAGAGACGAAGGTTATTTAGGTATGTTAGTTTTGTTATATCATATGGAACACAAATCCTGAATATTCAGATCCAACAAGGATCACAAGGATCGTGTACTTACCAGGCTAGAAATAAAATAGGAGAGTATAAACGATAATGCAAGTATGAGAAATAAAATACAAAAGTGGACACACCACAAGCACAAGCTATATAGTTCATCGGAAATGGGCTACATCCATGGAATACAGAGTTACTTCTCTAATTCTCGACAAAATTCAGTTCAACAACCCTATAACTAAACTATTATCTAGAAAGAGAACAATAGAGGAATCAAGACTTTCTCTTACTAAAAAAGATATCACCCAAAATTTTTATGTGAACAAAAGAAATTTAACCTCTCTCGCTACAAGAGGCACCGTGTGATGTCTCTTTCTAAGAAGTTTATTTCTTTATGGAGGTCTTATCCCCTTGTGCAGAGATCTCTGCTTTACTCTATAGATAAAAAGACCACATTTCCCATAAGGTGACCCAATTAGAGTTAATCACGCAGGATACAGATGTGAACTTTCCTAAGCCCAATGGATAAACAAATACTCGTATTAGGCGTCATAACATTCATGTGTCAATCATGCCTTTCCAACAAAATATTAGACATTTTTGAGCAAGAAGACCCAAATAATAAACCATATCCAACAGATTTTTGAGAATGAAGACTTACAAGTTTATATTATGGGAAAAATACCCCACCCGCTAGAGTGCATGAGGGGGCACTTTTACTCGTATTCCAATATCCACTCTTCCATAACCTTTGGTATTCAAGTGAAATGGAAATTAAAAGGCATGATACGAAAGAACAAGAGAACATTATCNTAAAAATAAATAAATAGAGGGGAAGATATTGTGCTGCGTAGACCTATACAACACAAGTTATGAGGAGCCAATTGATCCAAATAAAAGGATCTAAAAAGACAAGATGAATTCCTAATAAAAGTAGTGTAGATATATTGTGACTTATAATCTGACTAAGGGCATGTCCCTTGACAGGCCAGGATGCGTGTGTTTTGACACCCAATAGTTAGGATAACAATGACTAAGGCCATGTCCCTTGACAGGCCAGGATTCGTGTATTTGACTTCAAATAATTAAGATAATGCTTTGATGATGATGATTATAATACGAGAAAGGAGACATCGCAAGTCTACCAAGATCGAGGAAGAAAGAGACGCCACCATGAATAGCCTGAAATCGGCTATAATCATTATGGCTGCAAGCCTCGCTGTTGAGATGGCCCGCACCCTTTTCTTGTGAAGCAAGTGGGGCCACGATTCAATATGGTCGAGCCCACAATTCAGACCGTGAGATGAAGAAAAAAACTAAGGGCAGTTACATTTGTCAAAAAAAAAAAAAAAAAAAATTAAAGGGCAGTTACTTTAAGGTGCGGTTTCTATAAGGTTGCAACCTTAAACAATCCAAATAAGGTGCACCATAAAATTTTATCATAACATGCAATTTTGTTATAAAAAATTCTTAATATTATCTTAAAATCTATTTTCATACCTAATTAAAAATTTTTAAATTTAAAAAATGGTTAAAATCAAGTAGAT
>NW_006498057.1:1544763-1567372 GCF_000471905.2 Amborella trichopoda | reverse complement strand
TTAATCAAAAATATTTTAATAGTTTTTTACAGGTGCGACCAACAGAGAAGATGAACGTACCAAATTTCATATTCATACAATTGGTAATATAAAAAAACTAAAAATAAAAGACTTTAAGACGTCAGATCTAAGATCAAACGGTGAATGACTCTCTTGATCAAAATTGGACGGCTGGATGGTAGGGAAAACATAGATCTTCTATGTTATAGGCGAAGTATAGAAACCTTTCCCAAAAAGTAAAACTAGGGAATCACTTGATCAGGCCTGAGTAGAAAAAAAGGATTCTCTGTCTATCTCCCTCCCTTCCCTTCTTTTTCCTTACTAACCCGATCTCTCTCCCTCTCTCTAAATTTCTTATATCTTTATTTCTTGTTTCTCCTCCACGTTCATGGAAATCACTATCTACTCTCATCTTGCTCTAGATATTTCCTTCCCTCTCTAACTCTACCATGTTTTCCTCTTCAGAGATTTCAAAGAATTCTTATGTCTTTGTTGGTTTTTAGTTGTTTGGGTATAATTTGATTTACCCTAACTATGCTTTAATATATTTTTGAGAAAACAACACTCTGTAACATGTTCTTGTTTGTTTACTTGGGTTACACATGATAGATAATGCATTAGGACTAAAGTGTCAAACTTGCATAAATTTGAGTTGATGCTTAGACACACTCATAAAGTACTGAGGATGACATCTAATATATGACCTTCTAGTTTGAATATAGTTCTCAAATGAGTATTATCTTGATTGGCCTATTACGAGACTCCAATAAATTTGCACCTATCATGAAACTCTTCGGTGACCCACATACCACTAATGCTCATGTGGATATGAAAAAAAATAAAAAACTAACTCCTATTCTTATATTCACACTTTTCAACGCATAAATCATCTATCATCAAAATTTATTATTGACAAAATACCCCAGATTGTTACTCGCATCTTCTAAAGCCTAGAGGTCTGAAGATTTGTGAGCTTATTCCGAAAGATTGCAAACATTATACCTGTCAAAAGGATAAACTTTTCATCCAAATCACTCCTGACATGAGACACTACATCTTTATAGAATGACGTGCAAGACCACGTGTCATCATCACAATCAGACACGAAGACTACTACATGCACTACATCGCAATTGCGGACACGATTAAGAGCTACTAGTCGAAGTGTTTGATAACCATAAATAGCTTTAGCAAATGCAAAAAGACAAGGAAGAGAGATAGATCTATGGATAATATGCACACCAAGGTATTTGTGTGTATATCATTGTATATTTGTATGAACAAATTCATACGAGTAGGTATATCAGCAAGACTTGCTTACTAGTTCTTTCTTCTGCATTTCTTTCTCTCTCCGACGACTTCATTTGTGATTGATTAAACATAGGTATTTCACATCTCTGTTATATAATGCCATAAATGTAATTAACAAGGCGTCTATAGATACTTTGGACACGATTGAGAGCCACTAGTCAAAGTGTTTGATAACCATAAATAGCTTTAGCAAAGACAATAAGACAAGGAAGATAGATAGATCTAGGGATAACATGCACACCAAGGTATTTGTGTGTATATCATTGTATATTTGTATGAACAAATTCATACGAGTAGGTATAGCGGTAAGACTTACTTGCTAGTTCTTCCTTCTGCATTTCTTTCTCCCTCCGACAAATTCATTTGTGATTGATTAAATAAAAGTATTTCACATCTCCATTATATAAGACCATGAATGTAATTAATAAGGCGTCTATAGATACTTTGGAACTGTCAATCCCCATAACCAAAATAAAACTTTGTTGACATATATAACTTGCTATAGTGATTTTTTGGAGTTCTTTTGAGTTTGTTTTGTGTACTTTTCACATTTCAACTTAAAATTATCCCAACACTAATATCTTTTTGTCTCTCCTCGTTTCAAAAGTCGCTTTAAATTTTCAGCTCTATTCATGTCCTTCTCTCTCTTTTATGTTTTCTTTTTTGAATATTCCCTGCATTTAATACCTTCAGGCTACAATGTATCTTCCAGCATCCAGATGTTATCTAGCAAAAACCCATTTTACAAGAAATATTTTTTGCAAAAGATATATTTCATAGGAAATAGTTTTTTTGCAAACAAATTTTTTTTTCCAAGGATCCAACCAAATGCTTAGATTTTATAGCGTTTATTTATTTTTAGATAATTCAATGAGTAAAAGTTCCCTGCCCATGACAGAAATGAAACTCAAGATGTAATGCTGTTATACCGCGCCATCCTGACCACTTTGCATTAGCCCTTTCCTAGGAGAGGGTTAGAAGTAGCAACTATTAGTCGTTTGGTCTTGGGCAGTATTATGAGGTAGCTGTCCACGTTGAACTAAGCCGATGAATGGTTGGCGCTAATCATGTATAACTCATTTGAAAGAGAGCACTGGTTCACATCATGATAGAAGGGCACAGCAAGGCGTGCCAAAAACTTTTATGGCTAAAATTGGGGTTTAGCTAGCACAATTAGTATGGGACGTTTTTAGTTCCATTCTCACTTACACCACCCCACTAACATTTTCAAAAGGCTAATTTCTGAACTATTTAAAAAAATGGGTAGGGGTATGTCTTCCCTACTGAATTGCCATAAAAAAATTTCTTAAAATTTTAGTTACATATACTAATGCGAAGTTATAGCCTCCTAGAATAATACATTTGGTCTAAACCCTCAAAACCTATATTATTAAAATCACTTCGCTTCGGCCAAAGCCTTCGAATTTTAAGCATAAGCCGAAGTGAAGAGAAGTGTGGTGATGCCACTTCGGATAGATTCGGACCGCTTCGGCTTGCTTTGGTTTGCTTTAGGTCTGCTTTGACCGAAGCTTCGAACTGCTTCGGTCATAAAATAAATATCTATATAAAAGTTTTTTAAAAAAATAATTTTTTTTATTTTAAATTTTTTCATTATTTTATATATTATATATACAAATATCTAATTTATTTATGTTAAATTTTTAAAAAATCTGAAGTCTTCCCCCAAATTGGCCGAAGTTACAAATTGCTTCATTTTTCTCACCAAACCGAATAAGACTTCGAAGCGAATCTGACAACATTGCTCAAAACTCTCATAAGACTAGTTTTTTGTTCTTGTAATCTTACTTTTATTTCAGTTAGACCAAGTATAGTAGCCAAGCTCGAATTATGGTTGATAGACCCTCTTAATTATGGTAGCGATTTGGTCTAGGGCTCTCAATGGGTCAAGTACGGGTTGGATCCGGCTGGACCTGGACCCATACCTGAATAATATTCAGGTCTAGGTTTTAAACCCGTACCCAACTCATCAGGTCCAAAAGTTGGACCCATACCTATACTCGTCGGGTCTCAAGTCTATCCCATCGAGTCCCGAGCATAATCGAATCCATTGCCACATTCACTATGAGCCTCTTCTTTTTTTTCTCTTACTCCTTTTTTACTATCATATACCCATATTATTAGCAACAAGGTCATAATCACCCGCCATTAGATTTCAAGTCATTTGATTTGTCATTTAATAACTAAAGATGGCTACAAGTTCTTATTGTATATGATCTTTAATACACCTAGACAAATAAGGCTTGAAGTATTTTGATTCAAGGCTTGAAGTATTTTGATTCAAGGCTTGAAGTATTTTATCTTCAACAGATACGGAAACAGACTGAGTCTGGTTAAGTCCAACCGAACCTGAATCTATACCTGAATAGTATTCAGATCTAGATTTTGGATTCGAACCGACCCATCAGGTCCAAATGTTGGAACCATACCCGGACTCATATCGGATATACCCAGCGGGTCCCCGGTCGGGTAAATCGCCAATTTCATATTAAAGTCGACGAGCTCTTTCAATTCTTCGAGACAGTACCCGATTATTTCGTCATGTCTTAGGCATATCTTGTGTAACTATGCAGTACCCGATTATTTCCTCATGTCCCCGGAAAAGCATGATGTACGTTCAAAAGAAAATGCAGAGAAGCATGACACGGGCTTGCTCTTATAATCATAGTTACCGAGACAATTAGACCAGTGGGACGACGGTGTTTTCTCTTGTAAAAATTGGGTTTAGCAAAAAAACTAGTCAAAATTATTGTTTAATCAGTTTTTTCGATCTGACTACTCAATTTCGATAAGTACGACCGGCCGAACCGACCAAACAAAATTAGGTAACAGTTTTTTTTAGTGTATTACATATGTTTAAAATATTATTCATGTTTTCTTTATTTTTAAAAAATAATCAACCAATTGGACGACAGTTGGATGGGTTTTGATTAGATGAGTACCCTCATTGGTTTAGTGACCACTCAACAAGGTACAAAGTCGAGACACCCACCTAAAATTACAAACCATCACCACTGTCCATTGAGAAAGGATGGCTCATGCCCCACCTGCATAGCATGGGTGTGGTTTCTATAAGGTTGCAACCTTAAACAATTCAATTAAGATGCACCTCTAAATTTTATCATAATATATAATTTTTGTCTAAAAATTTCTTAAGATTATCTAAAAATATTTTTTTATATCTAATTATAAAATTATAAACTTAAAAAATAGTTAAAATCAAGTAGATCTATATAAACATATGAAAATATTGAAAATGGATGGTTTAGATAAAATGTTGCGAGATGCACTATTTCAGGGACTCAAAATCTATTTTTTTTTTCATATTCATACATCTCAATGTTCAGATGATCGATTAGAGGATTTTTCAACATTAAAAAAATACTTTTCGATAGATTTTTTATCTGCATCTGTAATTCTACATTTTAAAGTTGCATCATTATATAAACTTTTTCCTAGCATAAAAAGGTTGTATATGTTATGCTTTCCACTTTTAGTAAATAAACGTATAATTTTTATTGAAGGAAAAAAAAATTAAAAAAATAAATAAATAAATATATAAAAAAATAAAAATAAATAAATAAATAAATTAATAAATAAATATATATATATATATATAGCTGGGATTAGCCCACTGGCTCATATGAACATATGAGCCCAACAGCCCAGATTGAATCTAGGCCGATCTAACAATCATGACCTCATTTTATATTTTAATTTTAATTTCCTTTTCTACAAATCCAAATCACTTGAAAATTTAGGCGTGTATTCTTTTTATCAAGGTGCACCTAATAAAAATATTTTAAAAATAATTCGTAATAAATAAAATGACTAAAATACCCCCAAAGCTTTTTAGGGGTATTTTGGTCAATTTATCTAGTGTAAATTATTTTTTTGATATTTTTTTAAATTATTATATTTTTGAAAAACACACACCTAAAATTTCAAGTTATTTAGATTTGTTGAAAAAAAATTAAAATTAAAATACGAAATAAGATCGTGATCGTCAAATCAGTCCATAGTCAATTTGGCCGATTAGGCTCATATGAACTCATATATTCATACGAGCTAGTGGGCTAATCTCAGCATTTTTCTATATATATAAAGTTTTGTTAGGCTACCACTTGGTAGTGTAGACCCTTAAAGTGCTCAACATTTTTTGACACTAAAATACATTTGAATTGTAATACAAATTGTTTCAAATAGGGGCCTATTTTATCATTTAGAAGGGCAGAATGGATATTTTTATAAGAAAATAGAGACATTCTATTTGTAGTTAAAAACAATTAATGCATCTTGTAGGTGATGTCATTGTCCACTATTATTAATAAATGCTTTTATTTTATTATAAATTTCTAGTTTACCCTTGACTAATTACTTAAAATACCCCTAAACAAAAAGTTACTATACTATAAGATAAAGGTATCTAAATGTCTAAAGATGTTGAGCACTTTAAAGGTATACACCGCAAGTGTAGCCTAACAAAACCCATATATATATATATAGGGTACAGTTGGTATACGGATGCATCCGTAGCTGTAGAGGTAAGGTGCACCTTCAAATTTTATCATGGTATATAATTTTCATATAAAATGTTCTTAGGATTATCTTAAAATCTATTTTTATATCTAATTATAAAATTTTAAATTTCAAAAATGGTTAAAATCAAGGAGATCTAGAACGATATGAAAATCCTGTAAATGGACGGTGCAGATAATATGTTATAACATACACTATTTCTGAGATTTAAAATCTTTTTATTTTTTATAGTCATAGCTCTCGATGTCTAGATAATCAATCACAAGGTTTTTCAACATTAAAAAAACCTTTTTTGATAGATTTTTGAGGTGCATCCGTAGCTCTACAAATAAGGTTGCAACCTTATATAAATTTTTCGCATATTGAATATTGACCGTTGGGCTCATATGTTCATATGAGCTAGTGGGCTAATCCCAGCTTTCACACACACACACACACACAGAAATTACTTTGGAAAAAATTTAGATAAGGACGCAACCTTATAATGTAGAACTACGGATGTACCTAAAAAAATCTATCGGAAAAGGTTTTTTAATTATTGAAAAACCCTGTGATTGATCATCTCAACATCGAGATGTATGACCATGACAAATAAAAAGATTTTAAGTCTAAAAAATAGTGCATTTTACAACATATTATCTACACCGTCCATTTTCAAGATTTTCATATGTTTATAGATATACTTGATTTTAACCCTTTTTAAATTTAAAATTTTATAATTAGATATAAAAATAGATTTTGAGATAATCCTAAGAACATTTTACATCAAAATTATATACCATCATAAAATTTGAAGATGCATCTTACCTCTACAGCTACATATGCATCTGTATACCAACTGCACCCATTTACTTTTCGCACAAGGTCACAATCACTATTGTCCATAAGATTTTTAAGTCAATAATTGTAAGTGTGACATTGACTTTTATAATAGTTGTCATTGACTACTATCATATTTTAATTTTAAGTGAGGCAGCTGTAAATGTGTACTAAACTCAAAACTTGAAAAAAAAAAAAAAAAATCTAACTTCGTGACACAACCCATGCTATCTAATTTGAATTCTAATACCTATCTTAATATACAATTCCAATAAGTAATGGGCACATTGCGAGTTAAATGATGTGCAAAACTGGAACGAAGTGGAGGATATGGCGACTTTAATGATGGGACACTAACATTACCACCATGGCTAATACACTCACGTGGTAAATGACGACCAAGTCAGAATAATCAACAATGAGATTTAAGGAGGGTTGGGGGACACACGTGTGTGTACGCAAGTGAACGAGATGAGACAGGTGTCAAAAAACTCGGCGAGCCAAATCTGATCTAGGGATCATAAAAAATATTCAATGAATTTATAAAAAAAAAGCAAAAAAATAAGAAATTTATTTCTACTGTATTTTTTTATGTTTTCTATTATTTTGGAAAATATTAGAAAGTAGTTTGACATGAATACTTATTTTTATATTATTTTTTTTTGAATTATTTTTAAAATACCCTCGTCACAAATTGATTTTTTTAAAATCTTTTTTTTAGTACTTTTTAAACCTCATTTAGATATGTCTAGTTTAGTTTTGTTTTAAATATATCCTTCCTTTTTTCTTTTTTTTTTGGATTTTTTATATTTTATAAATTTTTTTAACAATTTTTGCCTTGACGATACTCGAGCCAAACTCAGCCGAGTAACTCAGGCTCAGCGTACGTTACCTAGGGTCGTAGTTTTGCAATTGGATGAGAAAAGCAAAAAATAAATGCAGCAAAGGATCAAGGAATTTCAAAGCTACGCAAAACTAGTAACTACCATACCAAAACGAGCGAGAACAAATATATTTTCTACAAATAAGAGAATGGAGTAGGTTACAATTAAAGGGTTTTGTTTCTTAATCTTCTTGATACCCTTACTTCACATTCTTGTGAACTTTTAGCCTAGGGTATTTTAAATAATTTACTAAGGGTCAAGTAAAATATTTGATAAAAAAAGATTTATTAACTATGTTGATGAATGACATCACTCCTATGGGATATGACATCATCCACTTATTTTTTAAAAAATAATTAGAATTCAAGTAATTTTTTATAAATATATATATATATATGCTACCCCTTTTAATAACAAAAATGCCCTTGCTCCAAAAATTTGATATTAAAATAAAAAAGTAATGCGTGTTTTATAAATATTTAGTAGGTTAAGTGAATACTGTGTAGCCTAACAAAACCAAAAATTAAGACATCCAGGGCATTTACATAATCATCGGGCTGACTCATAACCGCCGGAAGCACATCAAGACCTTGTGGAACTTGTTCATCAGGAACAGCGCGATTTAAATCAAAGAAAGAAATTTTTTTTTGCCATAAAACTCTCAATTCATCATTCTCAATCTTTCTTCCTGTTTTATCCGCCAAAAAACACATAAAAATGTTAGTGTTTGAGCCCTTTTTCTCCGTATGCAATCATCTTTCCAATCAAAAACCAAAATAGAAGAGATTGGGAGTCCGCAGCTTGGAAGTTTATTTAAATTGTAATAGCAAATTTTCTCTTTCCATTCACCAATCTCGTCAAATTTGTTGTAATATGTTCTTATGACACTGATCTATAAAAGCCCCAACAAAATTATTCAAACAAGTCCAAAATTCTCTAAGATCAATTTTAGGTTTTATTTTCTGCAAATTCTTCAGTTCTCATGTGTTTTTTTATCCCTTTTATCTCATGAAAACACGATTTTAGTCTCATATTAGATGAAATCCATCGGGAAACATTCAGTATTTTTTTATTTTAAGCTCGATTTTTTATTCTGACTCAAATCTATATTTTTAAATTGAAGCTGTTTTTTGAAAGATTTGTTTTTTGATTTCTCAATTTCTTGTTTTTCAGTTTATTTCTTTTTTCTAGTCATTTACCCATCACCCGAAAATTTTATGTTTTTTCTCTCTTTTCTTTTTTAACACCTAGATCGTCGATTTGAATTTGAAATAGTGGGTGACAAAGTTCAACCCACCAATCTAATGTTTTAATTATTGGTATAGAGCCTATAAGCCATAATGACCAAATGCCATATTCTTTTTGGATCATACCATTTTTTTTAAGAATGGATATTTATGGTCATGTACCCCTAATTTTCCTTTATTTAAAAAATCTCCCCAAATTGTTGTATATTATGTTGACACAATTTTTTCAATTGTGTTTATTTGTTTAAAAAATTTCCTCATTTTAGACCTTTATTATCTGAAGTTATATGTGAAAACTTCAGATCTTGAAGATCCAAAGCAAATTTGTTTAAATTATGACTGCGGACCTTCAAATCCGAAGTCATCTCTTGGCTTTTAGCATTTAAGGTCCGAACCCATGAGTTATATTAGCCTTTGCTTCCAACCTTCATGGTCTGAAATCAATGACCTTAAAACATTTGAAGTACGTTCTAGTAGCTTGGCGAAGACTCTTTTTCTTTTTTGAAAAAAAATATGAAAAGAGGGTGACCTCGTCGAATATCAATAAAGAGTAATGATCCTATATGACCTTCCCTACCTTTATGAGTAGGATCCTAAAGGGTCACCATTAACGTTGGCACAGAACTTTAAAAAAATTATCATATTGATGTGAAACTTAACTTGTTTAGAGATTTATACTAACTTTAATGGTGATCCTGTAAGGTTCCTACATACATGGGTGGGAGAGGGTCCTATAGAATCATTTATCATCAATAAAAGGGTCAAAAGATAACATATTATACTTGACGGTATGGTTTTAAGTTTCTATATCATTCAGCTATCCTCAAGGGGATGAGTGCTATTTCTAAGGTGCACCTCTGAATTTTATCGAAAGATGCACTTTTGGTGTTCGGAATCTTTCATGACTTAAAAATTTGTGCTTAACCCTGATTATGAAATTCAAAATTTGAAAAATAGTGCAAATCAAATAGATCTATAAACACTTGAAAATCTTGAAAATATATAATCCACATCACTTGTTATAGGATGCATTATTTTTAAGACTTGAATATTTTTTCTTCTTTATGTCCATACATCTCGATGTTGAGATGATTAATTGGATGGTTTTTTAAAATCAGAATAATCTTTTCTATTGGATTTTAGAGTTGCACCTTACTTCTATAGTATAAGGTAGCAATTTTATATAAACTTTTTCCTTTCTAAAAAAGGATAAAGTTTCTATAGGGCCTGAAAATAAAATAAAGCCTCACCTCAAATCCTCATCCGGAAAGCACTTTCAGCATCGAAAATCTTCATGATGGTTCAAAAATTAACTTCCAACACTAGCAATAAAATTTGAAACTTAAAAAATGGTTTAGATCTTACGGATTTGTAAACACTTATTTTTAGAGTGAAATGGATGGTCTTGGATGATTTGTTGGAATATACATTATTTTTGGAATTTGAAATCCTAATTTTTTTGCACAACCATAATGTTTAAGCTGAGATGATCGATTTAAAGGTTTTTCAACACTTGAGCAGCAATTTTTGATGAGTAATGAGGTGAAGCTTTACTTATTTTGATAGGGCCGCAGCCCTATCAAACTATTTTCCTTCTAAAAATACCCTTCATTGTTATGAGAAAAGAACAGAAAAAAGTTACCATAAGGTAAAATATAATTTTGGCTTTCTATTGCTAAATAACTTGGGCTAAAATGGTCGCTTTGCTTAGACAAGTAGATCGAAAGAGAAAAGAAAAGGCCATCTTGGCCCTCAAAGTTCAGTATTAGAAATACAAGTGTATTTTTAAAGAAAGGGACATTGTATCATGTCTCTGAAATGGAACAACTAGGGGTAAAAAACATAAATTTGCTCAAGCGAAATTATTACACCCATTGTTAAGGTTTAGGAACTCTAAAAATGTATTCCACCTTCCTAATGCTGAACTATTGGGGGTAATTTGATCATTTGGCGCTAATGCCTTGTGAATGCCAAATAAAAGTATAGGTGTGGTTTGCATAAAGTTGCAACCTTAAATAATTAAAGTAAGGCATACCTTTAAATTTTATCATAAGATGCAATTTTTATCTCTAATTATAAAATTTTAGATTTCAAAAATGACTCAAATCAAATAGATCTACAAGTGCATAAAAATTGTAAAAATAGACGGTCTAGATAATGTGTTGCTAGATGTACTATTTTTGGGACTTGAAATCTTTTTCCTTTCTCATGTCTATACATCTATTTCCATGTATCTGGACATCAAAATGATCAATTGGATGGTTTTCCAACATCAAAATAACATTGTCCAAGAGATTTTTAAGATGCACATTGATTCTACAATATAAGGTGTCAACCTTGTATATACTTTTTAACAAAACTATCCATGAATGTTCTGCATTTCAAATACCAACGAAGGGCAATTTGAGAATGTTTTTTACCTTTTGTTTTTTTTTTTTTGAGAATTTACATTATTGATTTAGAAGCATAAAAGCATATACTCAAGTATAATTTGTTATCTTTTTACCCTTTCAGTAATATTGAAAAAGGTATCAACCTCTTCTTCCTTTTTTATTTTTTTGAAATCCTTGGTTCAGACGCCCATACTTGTTTTCCCTAAAGATAATAAGTCAGCTTCCGAAGCCAAGAGACAACTCAAAACTTGAAGGTCCAAAGTCATTAATTAAAAAGATTTACTTTAAATCTTCAAATATAATGTTATGAAATAATTTATGACTTCAAATCTTGAAAGCCCAAAGTATGAATAATTAAAATCCAAAAAAAAAAAATATTTCAAGAGAGTTTTGAACAACGGAAATGTAGGACGTGAGCATAAATTTCGCTTTTCGATAACTACATTGCACATTCTAACCCTGTAATACAAAATAGAAAAAGATTGAGCGGTTTTTATTTAAAAATTTAAAAGATTGAGCGGTTTTTATTTAAAAATTTAAAGATTGAGAGGTTTTTATTTAAAAATTTAAAAGATTGAGCGGTTTTTATTTAAAATTTTTTACTTCGGATATTAAGTATCAGGATCAGAAGTCATCACATGAGCTATAAATTTAAAGGTTCAAGGTCTGAAGTTGGGCATTTTAGATAAAAAGCGATATGAACCTAACATACAATGTTTTAGAGGGATTTTTGTTTTTTGGGTGAACTAGAGGAATTTTTTAATATCCTAAATTGATGAAGACACAAGCATAAATATCCCATTTGAAAAATCCAACTAAATTGCTCATCCTGACCATGCCAAACAAAATTAACAAAGATTCAGCAGTCTGGAAGTCAAATCATCAACGCATGGTCAGGCACAAAACAAATGTAGGGGAACTTTGATTTCAGGTCATCTTTAATCATTGCAAGATCAAATTCATAAAGAAATAAATGAACAATTTGACTAAAAATGCTTGAAACCATCCCCCTCAGGCAAAAGATCTAGGGTTTTGAAAGCTTCGGGTTCACAAGGTGAATCAAAAGTGTTCTGAAAATTATCATATGGAAGAGTCCACCTTTTATTGGGTACCAGCCAATTTGTTGGCGGTGGACTGCCAGACCACCTGATACACACCCATACAAAAGTCACAAGTTAACAGACCCATCCCATACACAAGCATGCTGGTATTTCCGTGGATGGCCAGATATAGATCAGAGGCACTATGGGAATTATGCAGAAATATATAAATAATTGATCGTACCATCTGCATGCGTATGTATAGATGCATTATACACAGATTATTTACTCAAACATATGATGACATATGGACATGGTTACCAAAATTCAACATTCATAAAAAAAAATATATAAGATATCTCGTGGAGTCTTAACTTGTTCATAATCAGAAACTATCAAGCGCTAAAGACTGCAAACATCAGGACCTTTGCTCTTTCAGCCTCAGGTACAACTTATCAATCTCTTCCTGCAAAAGAAAACATGAATCTGTTACTTGGGTAGTGAGTAGGAAGGCAAAGTAAAACCACATCTCATTGAATCATCAAGGAAATTAAAGATGATGGAGAGGAGTAAGACCCACCATTGGCGCCACACCCTGTTCTTGGGGTCCCCGCTCATCACCACCATCCATCATTCCATTAGAAATGATTACCCAACTAATTTTAGTTTATGTCCAATGCGTTCTAATATAGTAGACTTTCCCATAAGTATAGAAAAGCAACAAACTACCAGCATGTCATACGTCTTCATCATACTAGAACATATTTAATTCACTCTTAAGAGGGACAAGCATATAGACAAAAACAGTCCTCACTTGTATTAATAACCATCTAATGGGAAATGGTACCATGTACACAGGGTGATCCACTGCCAGTTTTGTCAAGGACAGTGGACACCAAGCAACTGTAGTTCCCAATGATAGACAGTCGTCAGAGTGCAGTTATAATCTCCAGTGTCCATTGTTAGGAAGGGGACGGAGGCATATGGTATAGTAGACACCAAACATGGTTGGTTAATGACACACTTTCTTACACCACACCAAAGTCCAAAGTTCAAAATCAATCAGACCCTCCAACCATTTAATAACATAAAATGATGCAAAAGAGACAGTAGATAACTTCCCAATGCTGCGATTTTGAGAGAAAGTATGTGGCCATTCCTTGGAGTCTTGATAACTTTTTGCCTAAATTTGAGTATCAAAAGATAATGTTGAAAGTATAGTCCACATAAGTAAGCCAACACGGGGGAAGGGTGCTAACCAAATATGTGTACAAAAAACTTTTGCTTATTGGGAGGTCAGGCCAATCATAACTTTGGATCCCTTCTTTTGGCAACTTGTTTTTATTTTTCTCAAAAGATTTATCACCACCAGAGACTAAAAACAAGCAAAACAAAATTCTGAACCACCAACTATGCACAATAAAGCAAGGGAATCTGGTAAGCCAGATTTCTAATGATATTAGATGTTTATCGCAGCATACCAAAGGATGCCACAAATGATTTCAAAAGCTAGGTAACCCGCAAAGTAGACGAGTTCATGCATACATGCATGTATTTATTTCTTAGAGTGCTTTGTAGATATGAACAAATTTAAGCATAGACTAAGTTAGGCAAGGGAAAAAGCAGACTAGTTCATACACACAAATGTGTTTATTTCTTATTAGTTTGTTCATATGCATGTAGGAATCTAAGTGTAGACTTGTTTCTTGTTCATATCTATAGACAGATTTATATCTTCATTTTATATGCGAGAAGTCTTGGCTCAGAAAAGTTTTAAAACATAGCTTCCTTCTCAACACACACACACAGAAGTTTACTTTGTAGTGTTTCAGAAATTGGCCCCTTTTCTTCTTCAGTGTAGGTGTCACCAGGTCCCTTTCTATATCAAATGGCAGAGGATCCAAGAAGACCGCCTTGATAAACTCAAATTTTCTCAGCTGAAAAAGCAGAAACAAGTATTTTGAGAACATTTACAATGCGTATAGGAGGAATCTTTACAGGGCATCATACAAAGAAATTTGTCACAGAGTAACATAAACATAAAAAAGAAGAGCAAGAAAAAAAAATGCATAAAGACAAACTTCAAGAAGGAAAATCACAAATCACACCTAAAGGGAATACTGAAAAAATCCGAACAGAAAAACTAATGCAAGAATGGGGGAAAACATCTTTTCCCTCAGCTTACAAAGGAGGAACTCTTAAGGCACCAGAATGCAAACCATCAATATGCTTGTTATATTCGAAAGGAAATAGAAAAGCACACTACCCAATGTACTATTATTTACTCATAAGTCATAATTCATCACGATCATCACTATCTAAGGAAATTAGACAAACGATAGGAAAAGCGGGACACACCAGGACCGGACATGTACCATTGGTGGGTCCCTCTCTTTTCGTATCCTAGTGAATCATTTTATTGGACGCAAATGGCCTCAAAGGATACTTGAGTAAACCATGATCCATTGGACCAGGGGACAGTTTCCCGAAGAAAAATCCTAAGATCCTAGTGTAAATCAAGGGAGTCTGTGACTTCAGAATGATTTAGCACTGAAATCAATGGGAAGCAAATAGAAATTCACAAAAGTAAAGAAGCCAATCTAACCAATTCACACACACAGCTTGCACATTGTGGAAAGTTACCTTGTTCTTCTCAGCAAGTGATCTAAGCTCAAGGAGAATATGATTTTGCAGTTGCTGAAGTGCACACAGCTCAGTTACGGACCCCTTTTGTCCATTGAGAGATGCCCATTTTTCAGCACTTTCTTTATGTGGTACAACTACTGCAACCAACATGGACTCGAAGCTATTTCCATAAACCCAAATCTACAGAAAAATAAAAAACAAAGGTGCATAGAAACTCAAAAAATAAATAACTAAAAATAAAAATTTAAAATTAAAATTTATGAGGGATAAGGTAGAAAAATACCCACATCTTCAATAATAGGTGCAGAGCAGTAGGTTTTCTCCAGATATTCAACTGCAATATACTCCCCTTGAGAAAGTTTGAATATATTTTTCTTCCTATCAATAATCTTCAAAATACCACTTGGCTGCAACTCCCCTATATCTCCTGGATGAACCAAATGAATCAGAGACGGACAAAATGGATCAATGAAATATATCTAAAATATGCATGAGTGTTTGTGTAGATTGATAGATGGATAGGCATGAAATTTTCAGTGTATAAGACACTTTTCCAGCATAAAAGGCACTTGCAAGACGTAGAATTCTCTCCAGAGAGAACCAACTAGAAGAGACATTGTTACAAAAATTATTGAACCTTTACCAAGAAAGCCATATAAGATTAAATAAAATCTAATACACAATCAAATCAATCTCTACATTCCCAAAATAAACCAATAAGATTATATGCTTCTAGGGGAAAAAATTGTACACTTAATCTCTTGGCTAAAATCCTGGACAAGGTAATTTTAGGACCGCAAATTTTGGGAATTTAAACCACTCAATCTACTACCATCATCATCATCTGAGCCTTATCCCAACTATTTGGGGCTAGCTACACAAATCATGTTTCATCATTCCACTCTATCAAGGGTCATACCCTCAGTCAGACCATAGGTCACCATATCTCTTCACACTACTTCCATCCATATCCTTTCGGACTTTCCCTTGCCTTTGTAGAGCCTTCCACTTGAACCAAATCACCCCCCCAACCAGTGTTCTAGGTTGACGTTGCACATAGTCAGACCATCTAAATCTATTTTCCCTCATTTTATCGCCTATTGGGACTATCCCTAAGTTCCTTCCGAGGTATTCATTCTGAATTTTATCCTTTCTTCTTTTGCCACTCATCCATCTCAATATCCTCACCTCAGCTGCACTCGTTCTACAGAGTATGAATATGTTATTTCTTGCAGCAAAACATTCTATCCCTTAAAGTATGGCCACCATATAGAACTTCCCCTTCAGTTTTATTGGTATGAGACGATCACATAATTCACATCTCCACTTCGTCCACCCAGCTGTAATTCTATATGCGACGTCTTCCTCGATCTCTCCATTCTCATTGATTCTTGACCCAAGATATCGAAAATAATCTTTTTTAAGTTCTTCTTGGCCATAGATCTTAACTAATTGTTCATTTTTACTACTATTATTACTAAGCTTGCATTCCGTATATTCTATCTTAGCCCAACTAATTTTAAAGCCTTTAGATTCTAGAGCGTCCTACAAAGTTCTAACTTTGCATTGACACCGTCTCTAGTCTCGTCAATCAAAGCTATGTCACCCGTAAACTACTCAATCTACCCACTAACCTAAATAAATAATAACTTGAAAAACGATTCAATACACACTCTAGAAGTGCCCCAAAGAAATCACATCATAGGATTAAACACAAACCATCCAATCGTTGGATGGTTAGATCTAGGTCTCCAAGAACTCAACAATTTCGTAATTTATAGTCATCTACTGATTCTAAAGTGGATCTCAAATTTTCAGAGGATCCTCCTTAATAGTTCTTTTGACCAAGGGAGCAAGCGTACAATATGCTCCTATTGGAACATACTATACAGCCATAAATAAATTCAAAACAAAGTTTTTTTTCAAGGCAATAAATCATACTAAGATACTGTTTTCATCAAGTGCTAACCAGATGTAGTTTGAAAGGTCAACAACCTAGTTATCGACAGTCTGGATTCTGGACTACCTGTATGGAACCAACCATCTCTGATGGCTTCTCTTGTAAGATCAGGATTTTTGTGGTATCCCGAAAAGAGTGTCTTCCCTCTAACACAAATCTCTCCACGTGCAGTTTCACCTAGAGGATAATACCCCATCTCAGGAACTTCCTCAAGACGTAGCTCAGTATAGACAGAGGGAACTCCCACAGTCCCCATCATGCTCATCTCGTCAGGGAAACAATGCGCCGATAATCCACATGTTTCAGTCAATCCTGAAAACAATTAGCTACGATAGTCACTCCAGAAATTTATTCACAAAGATGCAATCAGGATGGCAAATGGAAGAATATAGAAGTCCACAGAACTTTAAGTAGTTCCTAAAAGATACAATCAGGATCGTAAATGCAGAAATATATAAGTGCACAAAACTTTAAGTAGTTCCTTAAGGTGCAGAATCACATATCTCTCTTTCTCTCATATGCATGTGATTACCACAATGACAGGAACCCAGCATACACATGCAACTCACCCACACACACACGCGCGCGCACGCACATGAAGAGATTTACTAATGAGGCTGTATGACAAGGTATCTGATGAAGAGTAAAAAGGAATGGAAAAGTACAATAGATGCCTAAAGCTTTTTATGTTGTTTCCAATAAAGATAATCAAACACATTCCAATTCTCCCCTCTCCCAAGCAGCAAACAAATCTCAT
This sequence comes from Amborella trichopoda, assembly GCF_000471905.2. The sequence goes on along the minus strand of NW_006498057.1, from coordinate 1,549,758 downwards.
CCCCACACCCTCCCTGCCTAGGCAGGCAGTGGGAAATTTCTGGCATTCCAAAATCTTTCTTTCTAATGGTTGTTTCCACTTGTAAAATGACCAAATATCCATAACCTTCTAGAATACCAAACATCATCCCTAAGACATATATATGACAAACATCTTTCTGGTGCGCCTTCTATATTTCATTTTTAAAAACTGCTCCCCAAAATTTTTAGGGCTTTGATTTACAATTTTGTTCCCAGCTTTTATGTAGTGTATGTGCCGTTAAAATTTTTGTAAGCTAATTCACATTTATTTGCTTTTGGCAGAATTGTGGAATAGGAATCGTGTAGCCCACTCAAAATAGTTGGGATAAGATTTAGATGTTTATGATGATTCACATTTATTTGCTTTTGAATGGAGACATTTGTGTCTATATTAGGGATCAGCATTGAGCCTATACCTCTTGGTCTTAGTTATGGACGACTAAACTAAGCACCTACAAGATGAGGTATTGTGGTGTATGTTGTTCGCAGACGACATAGTTTTGATCGATAAGACCCGAAATGACGTTAACACAAAGTTAGAACTTTGAACGGATGCTCTAGAATCGAAAAGTTTTAAAATTAGCCAGAATAAGACAGGGTATATGAAATAAAAATTTAGTAATAATAGGAGTAGAGACGAGGAAGTTGTTTAGATTCACGGCCAAGAAATACCAGAAAGGCATTTTCGATATCTTGGATAAAAAATCCAAGAAACTTGAGAGATTGAGGAAGATGTCACACATAGAATTAAAGATGGGTAGATGAAATGAAAATGTGCAATTGGAGTTTTATGTAATCACCACATACCAATTAACCTTAAAGGCAAGTTCTATAGAACAATTGTAAGACCAGCTTTGCTTTATGGGGCAGAATGTTAGGCGTCAAGAAACAATATAGCCATAAAATAAGTGTAGCTGAAGAGGATATTGAAATGGATGAGTGGCAAGACAAGAAGGGCTAGAATTCAAAATAAATTCATTCAGAAGAATTTAGGTGTGACACCAATTGACGATAAAATAAGAGAAAGTAGACTTAGGTGAGTTGGCCATGTACAGCACAAACCCAATATAACAACTATTAGAAGGTGTTAGTTAGTTCAAGTGGAAGGCTCAAAAAGGGAAAAGGGTAGGCCCAAAAGGACATGGTTGGAAGTAGTGAGAAAAAATATAGGGATTTATGATGCCACTGAGGGTATGCCCTTAATAGAGCAGAATGACGAACCAAGATTCGTGTAGCCGACTCCAATTAGTTGGAAAAAGCCTCTGAGGATGATGGGTACATATGTGTATTCACAATCTCACACCAACAGTAGCACATGATGGCACCAAATTCAATCCAAAAAAGCTCAATTTTACCATAGCCTTGGAGCACAAAAGCACAACTCGCAACTCTTAAGAACTCCTCCACTTCTGTACTCAAAGGAGCACTTCCTGATGTTATCAAGCGAACACGACCTCCTAACCTTGCCTTGACCTATGACAGGAGCACAAAAAAAGAACAAGGTAACTCCAGAAACAGTCGACAGATATAACCATTACAAAGCACATAAGAAGCGCTCCAAGTCTGTCAATAAAACTGTAAAGAAAAACCTTTCTGAATGCAATCAAGTCTGCGAAGGGTGATGCTTCACTATGTTTATACCCTGATTTCATCCATCCAAGTTTGCTGCCACCCAATGAAGAGATACAATGTCAAAACCACCCTCTGCTCATAGAAAAATAAGAAACAGAAAACTGTAATAGAATGCATTTGCTCACTGTTTATAGAGCAAATTAAAGATCTTCTTCCTGAGTGGACCAACTTCTTCTATTGCCTTTGTTGCACCTGAAGTAAGAAGCCAAGAAAATTTTAGGACATCAACTAATCAGCTAATCTTAAAACTTGACGAGTAGGACATCAGAAGATATAAACAGCAGGGACATGGACTAGTACTTTCATATACTCTTTCAAACACCCTAGGAACACCAGTGAAGTAGGTCGGCTTCAACTCCATAAGATCATCCTTCAACGCTTCAATATCCTTCACAAGAAAGCAGAAGGTTACCATTATCTCAAGAGAGTGTTCCCAAGGTCTATAGGAATAGGATGTAAGCAATATGAGAAGTTGAAAATTTGGGGGTAAAATGGAAATATTCAGGATCTCTCTCTCTCTCTCTCTCTCTCTCTCTCTCTCTGATGATGATGATTAACAATAAATAAGACATAGGTGTACATACAAGTACACCTAAGGTGCATATAAACAAGACACAAAACAGTGGTTAATCCTCATTGATGTGAATCAATTTGAGGGCTAAATAACGAGTCCTAGCTATAGCTCCCACATCCTCAAAGCATGTCAAGTGAAAATAGAACTCCATCAAAGCATGTCAAGAATATTTTAAAAAATAAGCTATGCTCCACTGAAACAGTGTGTCCCAGCAAGCCTGCCTAATGGCATCAAGTGAGTGTTATACCACAAGCAGAGTAATGCAGAATGATCGACACTCTCATCCCTCTAGGGATCCCCAGGCATCAATTTTCTGAAGTATCACTTCACCCAGTGGGTCCCAAAAATGTTACTGACATACCCCTCAAATGGTTCCCGGTAGCACCACGATACCCCTTATGGTCCCACACTCCCACAAGAGCTACAATCTAAGTTGAGCTTTAGATGGCCTTAGCAGAGCTGGGCCCATCGAGCAATTATCGTGCTTGAGATTACACCCTCTTACATCAATCCCAGGTCGAAATTGTGCACCTAAACCTAAAAATTTTTGGAGCACAGAACCCAAGATACCACAGCATTTCAAACTCTCTCTAACTAGCACATGAATAAGTCTGAGAATAAACTATTACTACTCTCCTTCAAATACCCAAGAATGTATCCAGGGAATACATATTCCAGGCCCTTATTAGTGCTGACAGAGGAGAGCAACAACATAACAGTGCAGCCACTGAGGACTGCAATCACCCACAACATATCAAGTAGTGCTCCAACAAAACATAAGATGGATCTAAGGGGTGATGAAGGAGAATATACTTCGAGGACTCCTTAGCGACATAGGAGGCATATATTAGGAATTTGAATCCATGGTGCTGCAAGTGATCAATAATGAAGACCTCACCTAGTGCCCCAACAATCTAAGGAAGAACTTAAAGGGAGACCTAAACATCAAAAGTATTGAGGGATTGGCACGTTGAAAAGCGCTGCACCCCACATTAGAAGGATTTAATATAAAGAATGCCAACGCTATTATTCCTTTTCATATTATCATATCAATCCCTGAACAAGATAGAAATGGCCTCCAAAAAAAATACAAAAGAGTGAGCTTAATCCTACAACCTCATTGTCCTTTAGGCGTCTTCTAAACTCTAAAATAAGAGAGCCGCATATTGCCCCTTATCTCTCAAACTAGTCATGGAAGATGCCCCTAGATTAAAGATAGATACCCTCAGAAAACATGACAGAGAAAAATTAACACCATACCAAACATCTCACCATAGTTGCACGACTCCCCTCCTCCTGCCTACAGTCAAACCCCTTACACAACTATCAAGGTTATAGATACCACAACACCCTTCACACTCCTGACACCCTAGAATACCAACCAAGCTCTCTCAATTCCCATCGAGCCTGCTACTATTGTGCTTGTTCTAAATGATATGGGCCATGCCTCTTTTTTCTTCTGGGTCATAACTATAGGCCACATTCTACTTCTAGCTGGAACATACATTGAATGTCAATTTTCAAGCAGCACTGTGTTATCTCTTCTAAAGCACTTTTTTATGAGAAATCTTCTCAATCATATGACCCCTGCACCTCCCAATTCTTTAGGTTTGCAAACCTCTAAACATTTAAGTCATCAATCACCATTACCCTGGCAAAACCTTTTGAGGTTTCTCAATTTTTGAGCCACCAAAGCCAGAATCAGAGACATTTAATGAACTAGAATCTTGCTATGGTTACATCAATGAGGGCCACTCTCCAATGGAACAAGAGGAACAGGCTCTTTGATGGACCTAACTTCTTGGCTGCTTCAATAGTACTTCATAATCACTAGGTCTTATAGGTTCTTGTTAAAATTTCTCATGCACATTTCCCAACCCAAGCACTTGGGAGTGGCTCCATCTACATGAGCCTTGACAACAGCTCATATATCTAGCTTTGGGTCCATGCCGATACAAAGTTACATTGCATGGATACGGGCACTTTCCCAATGTCAAACTAGGTATGGGGCGACAGATTCCTCATGCCATGAAGAACAAGATTCAGTGACACAACTATATTATATAGAGACAAAAATTCAACATTATTCCTTATATTCCATCTCATCTAAATAGACAGGAAAAATCAAGAATGCCTTAGTAAGCTGAATTCGCACATATTCTCAAATTCATGTGTCTCTGCTCAAAGCAAAAAAGGAAGATCAAACCTCTAAAATGATGGAGTCAACGGTTAGAGAAGAGGAAGAATCATGAAGAACATGCCTTGATATGTGCGCAAATGCTGAAACAAGAGCAGGTGGGCACCTAGTCTAGCCACCTAGGCTCCCGCCCAGGAACAAGGGACCACTCTTCCCCAAACAAAAAGGACAAAAGGAGTTTTTAAGACAGGGCTTTAGGCCTTAGGGAGTTTTTAGAGCAATATTTGATCCACTAGGAGTCATTGTCAAAAAGACAATAATTAATTGAGTATCAATGTGAATCAGAATCACCTAATCAACAAACCTGAAAAATACATAAGATTAAAGTATTAGCTACTAACATAAGAAAAAAAATTAAATTTTTTATATTTTAAATGAAGATATAAAAAACATGCAGCTACATTAAAAAAGAAACTTTACAATGAGATGTAAAGACATGCATATAATCATATAACATAATATGAAACAACATGAAACAAAAAAAATAAAATAAAAATAAAATAAAATAAATAAATATAAATATATATATATATATACGTGGGAGGCGAAAGGCACACAGGGGAATGGGAATG
>NW_006498057.1:1506407-1523200 GCF_000471905.2 Amborella trichopoda | reverse complement strand
ATTTTTGAGGTGTGTTCTAATTTGATTGTTTAGAGCCTCGACTTTATATAAATTTTTTCCATATTTAATATTTAGTTCAATTTTTTTTTAAAAAAATATGTTTTGATATTAATTAAAATACTCCATATCGCATGAAAATTATGAATTTTATACATTAAAAATAAAATTGGTCATTATTTCCATTCTACTTTCAAAACTTAAGATTTCACTCAAAAGTTGAGATAAATTAAAATTTAAAATTTGGCGTCAATAAAAAATCTAAGTTCAATTTGAAAAAATGTTTTTCAACTCACAATATTCAAGTCATGTTTTATAAACCACTTATGATTAGGAAAACTTTTCCTTTTCTTCGAAATAACTTTATCAAACAATTACTTATAGGTAAACAATTTTTCTCAACTTTTTTAAAATAAAAGGTTTTGATGTCTATTTATCTATGATTTATATATTAAACCCACAGATAAGGGTGGGGCACGTAATTGTTCATTTGGATAAGTACCTAATGAAACATACATAAAAGGATAGGTAACCCACTTAATTTAAGGTGACAAAATGAGCCATTAATGCGGTTACCTCCTTATTAAAAAGAGTTAGGAAATAAGATTTTCAAATATGAAAAAGTTAGATAAGATTTCCAATTTAATATGCAATCTAAGAGGGGAGCATCTCTTTACTATTAGCTATAATGAGTTTGTAAAGAAGTTAGATTATCACCTTTTAATCTGGGCAATTGTAGGCCCATGAAGAATATATATGAATTTTTTTTTCCAGGCATAAAATGGTCCTCAAATTACTCTTAGATATCGTTATACCTAATGTAAACCTCATGATTCATGGTTGGGGCGTTCTGATTTGGCTCATAGGAACAATTTAATTATTGAAATTTTTTTGTGATAAATTTTAAAATAGAAAACGGTACAATATGTCTATACATCTCCAAAGGCTTAACACAATCAATATTAACCAAGATTATACAATATAATTATTTATCATGTTAATTATATTATTTTAATTAAAATTATTTATTATGTTAATGTATTATTTCATGCTAATTAGAAAGAAATGAAAGGAAATCCATGGTGGGGTTTCATTGTTGTAGAGGAAGCAAGAAGAACAAAAAGAGTTCATGTTAATTATAAAGAAATGAAAGAAATTTCGTGGCCGGTTCATTAAGGTTTCATCATTGAAGAGGAATAAAGAAGAACAGACAGAGAGTATTTTTTAAAAGGGAAAGGGAAGTAGGATCTCAATTCCCTTTACATCCTGCGACTTATTAATTCACATTTAGAACTTCAATTTTGTATTATAAAACATCAAATATATGAAATGTTTATGTTAAAAATGCCAGACTTTTGTGCTTTTGATAGAGGACAAAATTTAAACAAAAAAATAGAACTATCAATATCTCCATAAGAACATTTTATTTTTTGGGTGGCTCAAAGATAGGCATCGGACTTCAGATGCAGGGTGGAACGTCAACAGCTAACCAAGCCCAAGCGCGCTTCTTCTTTAATAATAATTTTTTGGCTATATATTATTTCTATCTAAACAAATAACAAAAATACTTAGATTAGCCCATTAGCTCATATAACATATGAGCTCAATGGTCCAGATTGAATCTGGACCGATCTGACGGTAACAATTTTATTTCGTGTTTTAATTTTAATTTTTTTTATACAAATCCAAATAACTTGAAATTTTAGACATCCATTCTTCTCATGAAGATGCACCTAATAATAATATTTAAAAAATAATTCACAATAAATAAATTGATCAAAATACCCCTGAAACCTTTCAAGGGTATTTTGGTTAATTCATTTCTTGTAAATTATTTTTTTGATATTTTTATTAGATTATCGTATTTTTGAAGAACACACGCCTAAAATTTCAAGTTATTTGAATTTGTGAAAAAAATTAAAATTCAAATACGAAATGAGATCGTGACCGTCAAATAGGCCCTGATTCAATCTAAGCCATTGAACTCATATGTTCATATGAGCTAGCAAGCTAATCCCAACATTTTCCAATAAATAATATGCAAGTTAAAACATGCTTTATTGCTAGTATAATTAAAAAACTAATTCCTTTGAAGTAGTTTTATTAGCAAGGGAAGCATATATACATATGAGTCCTAGGATTCATAAAAACTGTCTTTTTTTCTTTTAAGAGTACATTTGGTATACGAGTAAAAAAAACTCCCCCATGTGATTAGGTGTGGAAGTATTTTTATATCTACTAGCGGGGAATTGGTGTGAAAAGATGCATTGGGACTAATTAGTGTGAAAATACTTCCACACCTAATCATATGGGAGAGTGTTTTCTGTTGTGAAGTATTTTCATGTGTATCAAACATTTAAAAATTTATACAACTTTATGGCCCTAAACAATCAATTTAAGACGCACCTCAAAAACTCAATAGAAGAAGTTGTTTCGATATCGAAAAACCCTCAAATCAATCATCTTGATCTTAAGATGTATAGACCTGAAAAAAAAAAATTAGACTTCAAGTTTGAAAAATAGTTCATCTTGTAATGCATTGTTTGGGTCATCAATATTTCAATATTTAAGTGTTTCCATATCTATCCGATCTACTCTATTTTTTAAACTTTAAATTTTATAATTACAAATAAAATAAATTTTCAAACCATCACTAACACTTTTGCTACTAAAACATCATCTTAGGATACTATTTAGAGGTATGCCTTTGATTATTTAGGGGCCTCAACTTTATGCAAATCACACCCGGTTTTCATAACCGGCAAATCCCCAAAAAGCCATTCAGGTAGGCGTCAATTGCTACTCAGACCGTAGATTGTGACATTGTACGCTTGGCATTAAAACTGTGGAATAAATGAGTGCTCAATATGGTAAGTAATTTCAGTTATTTCACGCTATGAATATGGTAAGTAATTTCAGTTATTTCACGCTATGAATATGGTAAGTAATTTCAGTTATTTCACGCTATGAATATGGTAAGTAATTTCAGTTATTTCACGCTATGTACCCAAACTTAGCCAAAAAAAAATGGTGTACAAGTTAGAGGACGAGAGGGCCCACCTAATGTCGAACGGCCCAACTTAACGACCTTACTGCTCAAATTCAACTGCATTTGATTTGAAATGGAAATAAGTCCCGCTACGGACGAAGCACTACATTATCGTTGTTCCTCCTCTTCCGGGGCTTTAAAGGCGTGTTTGTTTCAATGAAGGTATGTTTTCAGAATTTTAAAAAGTTTCACGTTTGTTTCACATTTTTTATCTAAAGTTTGGGAACTAATCACCCAAAATTGATTCCTCTTGAGTCTCGACCCAATGAAGAAGACCATAAAGACAACGAAAAACGGAAAAAATAAAAATAAAGTGAAAGTAGTTTTTTATCAAAACTTTGAATCTATTACAAGATAAGAATAATAATAAAATAAGACCATTACAAGATGCACTATTTCCAAAACTTGAAATCTATTTATTTTTATGTCCATACATCTTGAGGTCGAGATTATCAATTTAAAGATTTTTGGACACCAAAACAACTTATTCTAATTTGATTGTTTAGAGCCTCGCACTTTTTTTACCTTTTCCTTCAAGGAATGCGAGTTGTCAATTTCACGAGTGGATCTAGTATTTTAAGAACTCAAAATCTACTTTACCCATTCACTTTCTAAAATTGTTTGGTGATATACTAAATTTGAGGTCAAACTGGTATTTCAAAATTCACAAGCTGGGATAAGGAATTGCTAATTCAGACTTGAAATCGGTCCGATTCAAATGTATCCATAAGAAAACGCAACAAGTCTATTAAGGAGCCAAACATTCCGGAGCGCCCAAATCGTCAATTTGCCACCCATTTTATTTTTTTATATTTTTTTTTCAAACTTTACATTATTATTTAATTTTTTTGGGATGGATTCTCGTACATAAAAATCAATTCAGTTTGTCAGTCCAGTTTTTTAAATGTCGGCTCAAGCATATCGCCATGGAGCATTTCTTTTTAGAAAATGGAGAGCCAATATTTGTTATATTTCCTCTCTCCTGAAAAAAAAAAAAAGAAAAAGAAAAAGAAGAAAAAGCACCATCTTCTAAGGTTTTTTTTTCTCTTTGTAAAAGTATGTTTCATGATCATCTTTTTCAGGACTAAAGAATGTGTTTGAAGAACTTAGTCCAACCGCAAGCAAAAATTAGGTGATCAGGAGCCAAGTATTATACCTAAGTGCTCGTAATCATGTTTTATTTAGATGGGACCATCTTCATTACGCTCTTCTTTTCAAACAAATTTAGAGATGAATCACCAATTTGCATAGGTAAGCTGGAAAACCGCTAGAGTTGTCAAAAACAGTTTCATATCGCAAGTCCCAAACAAGGTGGAAGCTTGCAAAGTCCAAGCCGGACACACACTCTCTCTCGAACAACTCGATTATCTCTTAGTGGGTTAGGTTTCTCCTCACAACTCAAAAGAGAACATGCCAAGACTCTTTCTCTCGAAGTGAATTGCCTCACTCTTAAATACCCAGATGTGTTTGTCTTAACGCTTTTATAGTGGCAGGAAGGGAAGGCCATCCTTTGCTCTCATTCATATAGGCATAACCCTTCATGAATGAGCAATTATTAGAGTGTACGGTGCATGTCATTCACAGAGGGTAACTGTTTTGGGGGTCTCTTGTCAAATAGAATATCACCAAGCTCAAGAAGTGGCTACGGTGGGTAAAAATTAGTATCATGATAAATAAAAAGATGAAAGGTCTCTTTTATATGATCAAATAAAGCTCCTGGCTCAAAATGAGAAAAATTCGAGTCCAATCGTGCCTGGAACAACAATCAGTCAATCTAAGAAGAGGCACAATCAAAATCTAGTCAAATTGGCCCAAAATGATAATCTAACCATTCAATCTTTAATCCTAGTTAATCTAAGGCTACCTTAAAAAAATAAGGCAAATTCAAAGCCGGATGACTAAGATATTGTCTGAAGAAGTTCAACTGTCCATTTCACAATGATATAAGGCCAAGTTACAAAGCTTTTTCAAGATATAAAAAGGTAAATGGCCAGACAACTTTATGGGAAGAAGGTATCAATATAAAAAGTGTATGGACCAAATTTGAGTCCAATTCCACATAGGATGAAGGAAAAATTACCTCTCGAATTTCTTGAACCGCAGGTAGGGTCTACCTAAATCGGTCCAACGTTATAAGAGGAATCCAAAAAATAAGTGGCCAATGAGCTTCAAATTTGACATGAAAATCATGACGAGAAAAGCCATTGATGAAAATTTCAGTCGAATTGAATATTCTGAAGTGTTTTTTCTAGCACCCCCTTTAATGCACCGCAAGAGGACCATGCAGAAAATAGGAACGGACCATGCATAAAACAGGAACGGACCATGCTGTACCTATGGTTCATCATCTTCATTGGAATTATAACAAGCAATGAAATGTTTGGCAAAAAGCCAACTCTCAATATATAAAGAGGTTCATTTGTTTTGCTCTGCTGATTTGCACATGACTCATCTGTTTGGAATAGAAATATCCCTTTTTGTAGCTGGTCAACCCCAAGGGTCCTCTTGGATATGGCAATTCTGCAAAAGACATGGATTTGGGGGGATGGAGGTAATCCAAGCTTTGTTGGATAAAGAAGGTGGTGAGTGGGGCCAGGTAGGTGGTTGAAGGAGATTGTGATGGAAATATGAGACCGTAAATTTCGATGAAGGAAAAGACTTTTCATATGATATAATCCTCATCTGCTACAGGGAGGTAGATTGACTGTGGTGTCGCGAAATCCGTAATTGCATGGTCTGGCAGGGCCCTTCTGAAATTTGGGCTCCATACCCTTGTGGAAGTGGACTTAAAGAGTGGAGGTGCCGATCCGTAAGTCAGTCCAAGACTTTTCTCTGATGGATCTGACCCTGAATTGAATATCGACTGAAAGTGCTTGAAGGTGGCAACTAAGGAACGCCACATCCCAGGAGGAACATCCATTTTGAAGTGCTGCTCGGCAACCAGGAGTAAGCTTCATAATGGTGTTTTGGTCGAACAACTTCCTGCAATAGGTGGTTCTCTTGAGCTGCGAAGCACCACCACCACCATTTTTTTTATTTAGCATGTTGACTTTGTATTAAGAGAAGTGAGTGTACATATATGCAAAAACAATGGCTACCCTACCCACAAGTTGGGAGCTCTATAGTAAAAACCACCTAGCCAGTGATGGGCAAAAAGCCATACAAGCACAATGGTCAAAAAACACCCCAGAAACAGAGGGCTTCTTAAAGGGCCGGTGGTAAATATTATCTTAATATACAATTCCAATGAATAATGGGCACATTGCCAGTTACATAATGTGCAAAACCGTAATAAGTGGAGGGTATGGCGACTCTAATGATGGGACACTAGCGTTACCACCATGGTTAATACAATCACGTGGTAAATGACGACCAAGTCAGAATAATCAACAATGAGATTTAAGGACCGTTGGCGCACACGTGTGTACGCAAGAAAAGGACATGAGAGAGGCGTCCAAAAACTCGGCGAGCCAAATATGATTTAGGGATCATAAAAAATATTCAAAAAATTTATAAAAAAAATTTTAAAATAAGAAATTTATTTCTACTGTATTTTTTTATGTTTTCTATTATTTTGGAAAACATTAGAAAGTAATTTGATATAAATACTTATTTTTATATTTTTCTTTTTTCGAATTATTTTTAAAATACCCTCATCACAATTTTTTTAAAATCTATTTTTCAATACTTTTTAAACCTCATTTAGATGTGTCTAGTTTAATTTTGTTTTAAATATATCTTTTTTTTTGTATTTTAATAATTTTTGTCTGGGCCATACTCAACCAAACCCAGCTTGTTGTTCTAACAGCATCTGTTGTTTTAGCAGCATTCAAGTGGTATAATCGTTCTACCTGAGTCGAGACTCTGGATGGATCGACATTCAAGTGGTAAGCACGTCTCCCCACAAACTCGGTTCAGACTTGGGAAGAAATGGGGCACTTGTTCTACAAGCGCTTCTATGAGGTCGAAAGAGAAGTTCAGGCTATCGAGCTTCTCACGATGAGCCAGATGAACCCGTCGATTAGTTCATTGCAAGGTGGAGAAATCTAGCTGCACACCAAGCTAAATCTCATGCTTGAAATCAATGCAGTCCAAACTTGCATACGCAACATGCGGCCAGAGATTTCATTGCATGTTGAGGCTTCGAATCCAACTTCTATGTCGGATCTGATCTCTAAATCAGTCTGTATATAGAGGCTCTTCAAGCACCAAGGTGGGCCCTAGGTGCAGTCGTTGAATGGGGGAAACAACCGTAGCAATACTGATTCAATGCCCGGGGCAATCAACGGAAAGGAGTGGTCAATGCCGCCGTCACTGTATCAAACCCCAAGAAGGCTTCCCCTCAAACTCTGGACTTCTCCAACGGGGTGAACCCAACTAATGCTCAAGCCACACCTCAAACAACGCAACAACAACCCCAGGCTTACAATAGCGTGCCTCCACCTCCGAACCTCTATGGGAAGGATTACTGCGTAGAGAAGAGGACCAAAGTTTATAGCTTCAATAAGGAGTGGGTCCCAGCCCTACTTCAGATGCCGCTAGAACAATAGATAATCGTAAGTTACCTAGAGCTGTGGTTTTGCAATTGTATGAAAAAAGTAAAAAATAAAGGGAAAAATTCATATATAACCCTAATTCCTCATAATATTTCATTGTAGACCCTCCTTTCTTTTTTCCTTCAAGTGGTATAATTAAAGATTTCACCGTACCCCCTCATCTCTTATCTCCCTCTTTCATTGATTTTTTACCAGAAAAATTAGCCCTAATAAATCTTTTTATACCATTTCAATCTAAAAGCTTTTTTAACTCTCTTTTTCCCTTTCCACCTGTTAAAAAAAATTTGGGTTGAAATGATATAAAAAGATTTTTTGAACTTAATTTTAACGATAAAAAATCAATAAAAAAAAGAGAGATAATAGATGAGAGGATATAGTGAAATCTTTAGGGGTTTCCTAAACGAAGGAGATAAGAGATGAGGGGGTATGGTGAAATCTTTCGGGGTTTATTTATGCCGTTTGAAAGAAAAATAGAAAAAGAGTCTACCATAAAATAACATAAGAAATTAGGGTTCTATGTAAAATTTTCCCAAAAATAAATACACCAAAGGATGAAGGAATTTCAAAGCTACGCAAAACTAGTAACTACCGTACCAAAATGAGGCAGAACAAATACATTTTCTAAAATATACGAGAATGGAGGAGGTTACACTTAAAGGGTTTTGTTAGGCGATTTTATTTCATAGAGTATTTTTTTAATCTACTCAATAATTGAACTCTTGATACCCTTACATCACATTATAGTGAACTTTTAGCCTAAGGAATTTTAAATAATTAACTAAGAGTCAAATAAAATATTTGATAAAATAAGATTTATAAACTATATTGGTGAATGACTCCTATGGGATATGGCATCATCTACTTACTTTTAAAAAATTAATTAGAATGCGGCTAATTTGTTATAAAAATATATATGTTACCTCTCTTAATGACAAAAAAATGCTCTTGCTCCAAAAATTTCATATTAAAAATCAAAAGCAATGATTGTTTTATGAATATTTAGTAGGTTAAGTGAATACTCTACGAGAGAAAGTAGCCAAACAAAACCAAAAATTAAGGCATCCTCCGCGAATGAACAAATGCAATTCTTTTTTTAGATAAACCGGCATTTACGTAATCATCGGACTGACTCATAACCGCCGGAGGCACGTCAATACCTATGTGGAACTTGTTCAAGTTCAGCAGAACAGCCCAACTTATATTAAAGGAATAAATCTTTTTTTTCATAAAACTCTCAATTCATCATTTTCAATCTTTCTTCCTCTTTTATCCGCTAAAAAACACATAAAAATGTTAGTGTTTGAGCCCTTTATTGGGAGCCCACAGCTTGGGAGTTTATTTAAACTGAAATAGCAAATTTTCTCTTTCATTCGGTCACCAATCTCGTCAAATTTGTTGTAATATGTTCTTATGACACTGATCTATAAAAGCCCTAACAAAATTATTCAAACAAGTCCAAAATTCTCTAAGATCAATTTTAGGTTTTATTTTCTGCAAATTCTTCAGTTCTCGTATGTTTTTTATCCCTTTTATCTCAAGAAAACACAATTTTAATCTCATATTAGATGAAAATCCATTGGGAAACTTTCAGTATTTTTTCGTTTTAAGCTCGATTTTTTATTCTGACTCAAATCTATATTTTTAAATTGAAGCTATTTTTTGAAATATTTTTTTTTTCTTTTTGTTCTCAATTTTTTGTTTTTCAGTTTATTTCTTTTTTATGGTCATTTACTCATCACCTGAAAATTTTCTTTTTTTTCTCTCTTTTCTTTTTTAATTATTAGTATAGGGTCTATTGACCACCAAACAATGAATGGCCAAATGCCATATGCTTTTTGGATCGACCTTTTTTTTTAATAAGGGAAATTTATGGTCATGTACCCTTAAGTTTCCTTTATTTAAAAAAGGGAAAAGTTTATAGAGCCGAGGCTCTAAACAATCAAATTTGAGCCTACCTCAAAAATTTTACTAGAATAGGTTGTTTTGATGTCCAACTATCTTCAAATTGATCATCTCGACATCAAGATATATGGACATAAGAAAAAAAAATATTGCAAGTTTTGTAAATAGTGTATTATGTAAGGCATTTTTGGACTGTCAATTTTCAAGATTTTCAAGTTTTCATAGATCTCTCAATTTACATTATTTTTGAAGCTTTAAACTTTATAAATAAAGATGAAAATATGTTTTAGGGCTATCACAAAGATTTCCAGTGTTGATACCACATTTCTTGACATTATTTGAGGGTAGGCTCTAATTTGATTGTTTAGAGCCTAAGCTCTATACAAACCGCACCCTTTAAAAAATCTCCCCAAATTGTTGTATATTATGTTGACGCAGTTTGTTCAATTGTGTTTATTTTTTTCAAAAATTCCCTCACTTTAGGCTTTCATTATTTGAAGCTATATGTGAAGATTTCCGATCTTGAAGATCCAAGGCAAATCTGTTTAATTATGACTTTGGACTTTCAAGATCCAAAATCATCTTTTGACTTTAAGCATTCAAGGTCCAGACCCATGAGTTAAATTAGTCTTTGCATCTAACCTTCACGGTTTGAAATCAATGGCCTTAAAAAATTTGAAGTCCGTTCTAGTAGCTTGGCAAAAACTTTTTTCTTTTTGAAAAAATATCAAAAGGAGGACGACCTCTTCCAATATCAATAAAGGGGTCAAAAGATAATATATTATACTTGATGGTATGCTTTTAAGTTTTTATATCATTCAACGGGGTATTGGTGCTATTTCTAAAAGGTTGAGGTTTATATAAGGTGCTTGCTTTATACGATACAAGTAAGGTGCACCTCTAAATTTTATCAAAAGATGCAATTTTGGTGTTCGGAATCTTTCAATGACTTAAAAATATGTGTTTAACCATAATTATGAAATTCAAAATTTAAAAAACGGTGCAAATCGAATAGATCTATAAACACTTGAAAATATTGAAAATAGACAATCCATATCACTTGTTATAAAATGCATTATTTATAATACTTGAATTTTTTATTCTTTATATGCATACATCTCGATGCTGAGTTGGTCAATTGGATAGTTTTTTAAAATCGGAATAATCTTTTCTATTGGAGTTTAGGGTTCCTTACTTCTATAGTATATAAGGTAGAAATCTTATATAAACTTTTTCCTTTCTAAAAAGGATGAATTTCCATAGGGTCTAGGCTTTATGAAAATAAAATAAAGCCTCACGTCAAATCCTCATCCAGAAAGCACTTTCGGCATCGAAAATCTTCATGTGGTTCAAAAATTAACTTCCAACACTGACAACAAAATTTGAAACTTAAAAAATGGTTTAGATCTTACGAGTTTGTAAACACTTGTTTTTAGGGTGAAATGGATGGTCTTAGATGATTTGTTGGAATATACACTATCTTTAGAATTTGAAATCCTAATTTTTTTTGCACAACCATAATGTTTAAGCTGAGATGATAGATTTAAAGGTTTTTCAACACTTGAATAGCAATTTTTGATGAGTAATGAAGTGAAGCTTTACCTATTTTGATAAGGCTACAGCCCTATCAAACCATTTTCCTACTAAAAATACCCTTCGTTGTTCTGCTTGAGAAAAGAACAACAAAAAGTTTCCCTAAGGTAAAATATAATTTTGGCTTCCTACTGCTAAACAACTAGGGCTAAAATGATCGCTTTGACTAGATCGAAAGAGAAAAAATGCCATCTTGCCCCTCAAAGTTCAGTATTAGAAATAAAAGACATATTTTTAAAGAAAGGAACATTGTGTCATGTCTCTAAAATGGAACAACTAGGGGTTAAAAAAATAAGTTTGCTCAAGCGAAATAATTACCCCCATTTTTAAGGTTTAGGAACTCTAAAAATGTATTCCACCTTCCTAATGCTGAACTATTGGGGGTAATTTGATCATTTGGCGCTAATGCCTTGTGAATGCCAAATAAAAGTATAGGTGTGGTTTGCATAAAGTTGCAACCTTTAATGATTCAAGTAAGGCATACCTTTAAATTTTTATCATAAGATGCAATTTCTTAAGATGCCTTAAGAATCCATTTTTATCTCTAATTATAAAATTTTAAATTTTAAAAAGTGCTCAAATCAAATAGATCTACAAGCGCATGAAATTGTAAAAATGGATGGTCTAGATAATGTGTTGTTAGATGTACTATTTTTGGGAATTGAAATCTTTTCTTCCTCATGTCCATACATCTGGACATCAAGATGATCAATGAGATGGTTTTCCAACATCAAAATAACATTTTCCAAATGATTTTTAATATGCACCTTGATTCTACAATATAAGGTGTCAACCTTGTATATACTTTTTCAAAAAAATAGCCTTGAATGTTCTTCATTTCAAATACCAAAGAAGAGCAATTTGAGAATATTTTTTAACTTTTTTTTGAGGATTTACATTATTGATTTAGAAGCATAAAAGCATATCCTCAAGTATAATTTGTTGTCTTTTGATCCTTTGCAACCTCTTCTTTTTTACTATTTTTTATTTTTTTGAAATCATTGGTTCAAATGCCAATACTTGTTTTCCCAAAAGATAATCAGTCGCCTTCTGAAGCCAAGAGACAACCTAGAACTTGAAGGTCCAAAGTCATTAATTAAAAAGATTTACTTCAAATCTTCAAAATATAATGTCAAGAAATAATTTATAACTTCAAATCTTGAAGGCCCAAAGCAGGAATAATTAAAATAAAAAAAAAAGAAAATATATATGAACATGAACAATGGAAATTTAAAAAGACGTGAGCATAAATTTTGCTTTTTGATAACCACATTGCACATTCTAACCGAGTAATACAAAATAGAAAAAGAATAAGCGGCTTTTATTTAAAAGTTTTTACTTCGAATACTAAGGATCAGGATCAAAAGTGTCACGCCCCAAGAATTTATAATACTGATATTCCTGAGATGTGACAGTCAAAACATATATACATCTCTTGATAGGACAAATTTACAGTGGCGAATTCTTATAAAGTAACAAAAGAAAGTTTAAGCACAACTACAATATCTTCCAGAGTTGATCCTGACGAGCACTCAAAATGAAACAGCAGTTATCCTGAAAAAATGTTTACCATAATTTGATGAGTTTGGCTACTCAGTAAGTGATCATCACAATCCTAAAAATAAGCATGGTTGAAAGATATCAATATTTTCAAAAAGGAGATCCATTAACAGAAATGCATCAACAGTTTCACTTTCAAAATGCATAATTAAGTATAATTCGAATAATTGAAATGCGTATAACAATTTAACGTCAGTGCATAATTCAAAAGATTTCACAAAATACCCAACTGACGTCCCAAGTAGGTCACCTATATACCCCATCAACGTCCTGATAGGTCCACTCAATCCCTATCGACGTCCCAGATAGGTTCACTTAATCCCTGCAGGTCCACTTATACCTCACAGGCGTACCAGATGAGTCCACTTAATCCCTACCGGCGTACCGGATAGGTCCACTTATACCTCACCGGCGAACCGGATGAGTTCACTTGCATACTTAAAGTATTTCTAAATCTCTTTAAACATTCGAAAGCAGCAATATCATGTACTCAACATATCACTGAAATTATTAATATGAATTTCACTGAAACCATTAATAACAGTCACTTTCAATAACATTTCAAAAATAACCAGTCAAATATTTTTGGCTCAGATTTAGAAAGGTAGCAGTTCGTAAAGACATTCTAGCATAATTGCCAATCTAATATGTATAGAAAAACTCTTATAGAAATTCAAGAATACGGAATTATCACAACTTATGGGATGTCAATTCGTAAATAAACATTTCACAGACAATGCTATAATCAATTGCAAAAATATCAGTTTTCAAATAATAAGGCAGTCATCTGCACATGAATTTTACAATGTCTAAATATTCAAAAACAGTAAAAAGAAATCTCACAATTTTACTAAAAGCAGAAATATCACATTTATTTCTAATAATTTTACAGTATCTAAAATTTTCAAACAATAGACAAGAAAAATAAATAAATTTATTTTTCGAAGAATTTACAGCATTTAAGATTTCTAACATAGATAAAATATCACAATTTTATTAAAAAGATTATTTTCTCAAAATAATGAGATCGCTTGCGCATAAAATTTATCGCGCTTAAAATTCATGATAATAAGCAGAAGTAATTATTTCATTTCATTTTTAAAAAAGAACAGATTATTTTTCAAGATAATGAAGTTACTAACCTAAATTATTTGAGAGGGAGCTTCCGATAAAAATTTGGCTAAAGAGAGAAAGAGCTCACTGCGTTTCAACTAGAGAGAGAAAGATCTCAAAAATTTTCTAAGGTGGGAGTTTTCGCCTCTCCTATATAAATTCTTAAGACACCTTATTATTTTATCTTATTAAGTTACACCTCATACATGAGGTGTAACAATTATATTACACTGGAACGTTTAAAGCCCACGTCCACTAAAGGACGTGGCAAAGCAGTAAAAACTTAAACCAAAAGCTTTTGTGTACCTGATTACTGAAAAAGATAGGGAAATTTTTCTCTGATATCGTCTTCTCGTTCCCAAGTCGACTCCTCTCTTGAATGGTACTGTCATAATATACGAACCAAGGGAATCTCCTTGTTGCGCAACACTTGTACCCTTCTATCAAGTATCAAAATTGGCTGCTCAATGAAGGATAAGTTCTTCCTGATCGGTAAAGGTTCATATTTCAAGATATGGGATGGGTCGGGCTGATATTTTCGTAGTGATGATACATGGAAGACATTATGGACGTTTGCCAATTCAGGCCGTAAGGCAAGTCTATAAGCGACACCTCCGATTCTTTCCAGAATTTCAAATGGTCCAATGTAACGTGGGCTCAGCTTTCATTTCTTGCTGAATCTCATAATGCCTTAAGTTGGTGAGATTTTTAGGAAAACTCGATCACCTTCCTCAAATTCAAGATCTCTCCATCGGTTATCGACATAACTCTTTTGCCGACTCTGAGCTGTCCTTAGCCTTTCTCAGACCCCAAAAGCTTTCTTTCACCAACCTCGTCCCAATAGATGGGTGACCTGCATTTCCTTCCATACAGGGCTTCATATGGTGCCATCTGAATACTGGCTTGGAAGCTATTATTATAAGCAAACTCAATCAGGGGTAAATGGTCATCCCAGCTTCCTATAAAGTCAATGACACAGGCCCTCAACATATCTTCCAAGGTTTGGATGGTCCTCTCCGATTGTCTATCAGTTTGGGGGTGAAAGGCAGTGCTAAAGGTGAGTCTCGTCCCCATGGTTGACTGTAGCCTAGCCCGAAATTTACAAGTAAACCGAGTATCCCTGTCTGATACAATACTAACCGAAACTCCATGCAACTGCACTATTTCCTTAATGTACAACTGGGCCAATCGATCTAAATTGTATGTCGTGTGAATCGGCAGAAAGTGGGCAACTTTGGTCAGCCGGTCCACAATGACCCAAATGCTATCATATCCTGAATTTGTTCTAGGCAAGCCAGAGACAAAATCCATAGAGATGTGCTCCCACTTCCACTCTAGCAAGGGTAAAGGCTGCAACAACCCAGCGGGCCTTTGATGTTCAGCTTTTACTTGCTGGCATGTTAGGCACTTAGACACAAATAGTGCTACCTCTTTTTTCATATTATTCCACCAAAAGGTTTTCTTCAGGTCCTGATATATTTTAATACTTTCGGGATGTATAGTATAACGAGAGTGATGTACTTCTTCTAAGATAGCTTTCTTCACACTCTCATCATTCGGGACACCAATCCGACCTTTGAATCTTAGCAAATCCTTACTACATAAAGAGAATTCGTCTCTCTTTCCCAGCTTCACCTCTTCTACAATTGTTATTAGCTGAGGGTCTTTCTTTTGTGCCGATCGAATCTGTTGGATTAATTGGGGTTCTGCCTTAATGTTGGCAATCATACTTACCACACCATTAATGGACAGAGCCGGATGTCAATCCACTATTTCTTCTAACAATCTCATTTCTTGGATCATTAGATGAGCTAAGACTCCCGTAGATTTTCTACTTAGAGTGTCGGCCACAACGTTAGCTTTTCCTTAATGATAATGGATTGTACAATCATAATCTTTTAAGAAATCCATCCATCTTATCTGCTGCATATTTAAATCCTTCTGAGAGAAGAGGTATTTCAAGCTCTTATGATCCGTGTATATTTCGAATTGCTCGCCATAGAGATAATGCCTCAACATTTTCAAAGCGAATACTAATGCAGCCAGCTCCAAGTCATGAATTGGATATTTTTTCTCATATTCTTTCAACTGTCTAGATGCATATGCCACTACTTTCCCATATTGCATTAATACACAGCCCAAGCCTTTATGTGAAGCATCACTATAAATCACAAATCCCCCACTCCCCTCAGGAATAGTTAAAATAGGTGTTGAACTTAATCGAACTTTTAGTTCTTGAAAACTCTCCTCACATTCACTTGTCCACTCAACTTTGACATTTTTGCTGTGTCAATCTAGTCAATGGGGTTGCGATTCGAGAAAATCCTTCTACAAATTTTCTGTAATATCTTGCCAATCTCAAAAAACTTCGAACTTCAGTCACATTACTTGGTTGTTTCCAATTAACAACGGCTTCAACCTTTGAAGGATCAACTGATTGACCTTCCTTTGATATGACATGTCCTAAAAATGTCACTTGTTCAAGCCAAAATTCACATTTACTAAGTTTGGCATATAATTTCTTTTCTCTTAATATTTGCAATACCACTCTTACATGCTGCTCATCTTCCTTCTGATTCTTGGAATAAATTAAAGTATCATCAATGAATACCACAATAAATTTATCCAAAAAGAGCTTAAAGACCCGATTCATCAAATCCATAAATGCAGCCGGTACATTGGTTAATCCAAAAGGCATGACTAAAAATTCATAATGGCCATACCTTGTTCTGAAAGCTGTCTTGGGAACATCTTCACTTTTAATCTTAAGCTGATGGTATCCAGATCTAATATCAATTTTTTAAAACACTTGTGATCCTTGTAATTGATCAAATAAACCATCAATTCTAGGTAATGGATACTTATTTTTCACTGTCACTTGGTTCAACTGTCTATAATCGATACACAATCTCATGGTCACATCTTTCTTTTTAACAAATAATATCGGAGCACCCCAAGGTGACACACTGGGCCTGATAAAACATTTATCTAATAATTCTTCCAATTGTTGTTTAAGTTCCTTA
>NW_006498057.1:1493361-1504685 GCF_000471905.2 Amborella trichopoda | reverse complement strand
CGATAATCCTGGCAATTCTTCAAGGAAAACGTCGAGAAATTCTTGGATAATCGGAGTGGTATCCAAATTTATCTCTTCCTTCATGTCTTCTTTGATATAGGCAAGAAAGCCTTGACACCCTTTTCGCATAAGGCGATTAGCTCGAATACTAGAGATTAAATATGATGGGGAGTCTTCTTTGATACCATTGAAGTAAAATACCGGTTGATTCGAAATACTAAAGGTAACCATTTTATTGTAACAATTAATACTTGCATGGTATGCAGAAAGCCAATCCATGCCTAATATTACATCAAAATCTTGAATTTCTAAGAATATTAAATCAACTAACATTTTCTTTTCTTCTATCTCTATTATACAGGATTTGTATACTATATTGGTGTCACTTGAATTTTCCATCGGTGTGGCTACCTCTAGAATATATTCTAATTGTTCTAGTTCTACCTTTAAGTGGCATGCAAAGTGTGGTGACACAAATGAATGAGTAGATCCAGGATCAATCAAACCATGAGCTACTATTTGGAAGATAATAAGAGTACCTTAGATCACTAATTTTGAGGCTTGAACGTTTTGCTGGGTGATCGTAAATACTATTCCCTTCATCTGAGGCTTTTGAGCTATTTCTCTCTGCTTTGGAAGCTGTTGCATTTATAAGCTAGGACATTCTCTAATCTGGTGCCCCAATTTTTCACATTTAAAACAGGCTCCAGTATTCCAATATCGAGGGCTCGATCCATGGTTTTTCTCACATTTTTTACATGGTTCTATTGGGCTTGCAAGTGGCAAGAACCTTGGCTTATTGTTTGCCCTTTCAAACTGTTGTCGATTTGATAGTGTGAGTCTAACTTGATTTTTCTGATTTTTTATCTTTTGGTAATCTTCGAAATCTTTTTAGACAATTTGAGCTCGATCCACTATTTCAGCATAAGTTCTCAATTTTAAGACTGATATTTTGCTTCTAATAGCTGGTTTGAGACCCCTTTCAAATTTTTTCACCTTTCGTGCCTCATTGTTAATCATGTAGTGCAAACCTAGCCAATTCAGTGAACTTAGCCTCGTACTGTGCTACTGTCCGATTTCCTTGGATTAATTCTAGAAATTCCATTTCTTTTTGGTCTCGAATAAAATCTAGGAAATATTTTTCATTAAATGCCTCTAAAAATATTTCCCAAGTCAAGGGTTTATTTTATTTGATCAATACTCCTTTTGCCGTTCGCCACCAATGTTGTGCTTCACCTTTTAACATAAAAACTGCCAAGGCTATTTTCCTATCATCAGGACATTCCATTACCTCGAATATTTTCTCCAATTGCATAATCCATCCCTCGGCTTCCAGTGGGTTTACAGCACCCTTAAAGGAAGGTGGTTTCAATTTCTTAAATTATTCGATATTACTCCCACCATTTCCCGTAACTGACTACATGGGTGAATTGTTGTTTTCCATCTGATGTTGCATTAGAGCAACTATATTTTCCAAGACTTTGTGAATTCCTTCCATATTAGCTTCAACTATTCTGGATATTGACTTCGTCCCAGTTTGTACACACAATAAATGTGATTTTAAGTACATTCTTTTTAAATTTCTTAAGAATCTTAAACCTATTGCTCTGATACCATAGCTTTCACGTATCAATAATTTACAATACTGATATTCCTGAGATGTGACAGTCAAAACATCTATACATCTCTTGATATGACAAATTTACGGTGGCGAATTCTTACAAAGTAACAAAAGAAAATTTAAGCACAACTACAATATCTTCCAGAGTTGATCCTGACGAGCACTCAAATTGAAACAGCAGTTATCCTGAAAAAATGTTTGCCATAATTTGATGAGTTTGACTACTCAGTAAGTGATCATCATAATCCTAAAAATAATCATGGTTGAAAGATATCAATATTTTCAAAAAGGAGATCTATTAACAAAAATGCATCAACAGTTTCGCTTTCAAAATGCATAATTAAGTATAATTCGAATAATTGAAATGCGTATAACAATTTAACGTCAGTGCATAATTCAAAAGATTTCACAAAATACCCTACTGACGTCCCAAGTAGGTCACCTATATACCCCATCAGCATCCTGATGAGTCCTCTTAATCCCTATCGACGTCCCAGATAAGTCCATTTAATCCTTGCAGGTCTACTTATACCTCACCAGCGTACCGGATGAGTCCACTTAATCCCTACCGGCGTACCGGATAGGTCCACTTATACCTCACCAGCGAACCGGATGAGTCCACTTGCATACTTAAAGTATTTCTAAATCTCTTTAAACATTCGAAAGCAGCAATATCATATACTCAACATATCACTGAAATTATTAATATGAATTTCACTGAAACCATTAATAACAGTCACTTTCAATAACATTTCAAAAATAATCAGTCAAATATTTTTGGCTCAGATTTAGAAAGGTAGCAATTCGTAAAGACATTCTAGCATAATTGCCAATCTAATATGTATAGAAAAACTCTTATAGAAATTCAAGAATACAGAATTATCACAATTTATGGGATGTCAATTCGTAAATAAACATTTCACAAACAATGCTATAATCAATTGCAAAAATATCAGTTTTCAAATAATAAGGCAGTCGTTTGCACATGAATTTTATAATGTCTAAATATTCAAAAACAGTAAAAAGAAATCTCACAATTTTACTAAAAGCAGAAATATCACATTTATTTCTAATAATTTTACAGTATCTAAAATTTCCAAACAATAGACAAAAAAAATAAATAAACTTACCCCCACCCTAATCTTTTCTCATTTTTTCCCCCCAAACAACATTTCCTCGCAAATAACCCCCCAACCACCCTTGTTTGTTTTCACACGGCTTTCTCTCTCCTGTTTTCACACACGCTCCGACAGTACAAACACGCACTCTGGCATTCTGAATGTGCGCTCCAGCAATGTAGGTCTG
Source organism: Amborella trichopoda (assembly GCF_000471905.2). Next base: position 1,501,759 of record NW_006498057.1, on the reverse strand, counting down.
AGCCACAACGTTCGGACATTATGAGAACTCACTCCGGTAGTGCAAAGACGCGCTCCAGCATTCCACTCCGTCAATAAAGTCTCTGGAGCCACAGCACTTCGACAATGGAGGACCGCGCTCCATCAATATAAACAAGCGCTCCGGCATTCTGAATGTGCGCTCCGGCAATGCAGGTCTAAGACAAGACGCTTCAACATTATGAGAACACGCTTCGACAATGCAAAGATGTGTTCCGACAGTGCAAAGACGTGCTCCGACAGTACGCTACTTAGGACCCGCGAATTGATTTGGTTTGTACAATAAGGGCATTTCCATCCAAAAAATAACAACTTTTTACCTTGGAGGGGTTTTTGCGAGGAAAGGTTGTTTTGGAGGAAAAAAGTGAGAAAAGATTGGAGGGGCGGAGGGGGGGGGGGGTGGGGGGAAGTTGCATAGATAGTCCATTTTAGGATTTTTTTTTGTAATTTTCCCTTTTTTTTTGGGTGAACTAGAGGAATTTTTTAATATCCTAAATTGATGAAGACACAAGCATAAATATCCCATTTGAAAAATCCAACTAAATTGCTAATCCTGACCATGCAATACAAAATAAACAAAGATTCAGCAGTCTGCAAGTCCAATCGTCAACACATGGTCAGGCACAAAACATATGTAGGGGAATTTTGATTTCAGGTCATCTTTAATCATTGCAAGATCAAATTCATAAAGAAATAAATGAACAATTTGACTCAAAAATGCTTGAAAGCATCTCCCTCAAACAAAAGATGTAGGCTTTCGAAAGCTTAAGGTTCACAAGGTGAATCAAAAGTGTTCTGAAAATTGTCATATAGAAGAGTCCACCTTATATTGGGTACCAGCCAATTTGTTGGCGGACTGCCAGACCACCTGATACACACCCATACAAAAATCACAAGCTAACAGACCCATCCCATACACAAGCATGCTGGTATTTCCGTGGATGGCCAGATATAGATCAGAGGCACTATGGGAATTATGCAGAAATATATAAATAATTGATCCTACTATCTGCATGGGTAATGTATAGATACATTATACACAGATTATTTACTCAAACATATGATGACATATGGACATGGTTACCAAAATTCAACATTCATAAAAAATATAGATAAGATATCTCGTGGAGTCTTAACTAGTTCATAATCAGAAACTATCAAGCACTAAAGACTGCAAACATCAGGACCTTTGCTCTTTCACCCTCAGGTACAACTTATCAATCTCTTCCTGCAAAAGAAAACATGAATCTGTTACTTGGGTAGTGAGTAGGAAGGCAAAGTAAAACCACATCCCATTGAATCATCAATGTCCATGGAAATTAAAGATGATGGAGAGGAGTGGGACCCACCATTGGCGCCACACCCTGTTCTTGGGGTCCCAATCATCACCACCATCCATCATTCCATTAGAAACGATTACCCAACTAATTTTAGTTTATATCCAATGCATTCTATTATAGTAGACTTTCCCATAAGTATACAAAAGCAACATACGACCAGCATGTCATACGTCTTAATCAAACTAGAACAACTTTAATTCACTCTTAAAAGGAACAAGCATATAGACAAAAACAGTCCTCACTTGTATTAATAACCATCTAATGGGAAATGGTACCATATACACAAGGTGATCCACTGCCAGTTTTGTCAAGGACAGTGGACACCAAGCAACTGTAGTTCCCAATGATGGACAGTCGTCAGAGTGCAGTTATAATCTCCAGTGTCCATTATTAGGAAGGGGACGGAAGCACATGGTCTAGTAGACACCAAACATGGTTGGTTAATGACACTTTCTTACACCATACCAAAGTTCAAACTTCAAAATCAATCAGACCGACCATTTAATAACATAAAATGATGCAAAAGAGACAGTGGATAACTTCCCAATGCTGCGATTTCGAGTGAAAGTATGTGGCCATTCCTTGGAGACTAGATAATTTTTTGCCTAAATTTGAGTATCAAACGATAATAGTCCACATAAGTAAGCCAACACAGTGGAAGGGCGCTAGCCAAATATGTGTACAAAAAAATTTTACTTATTGGGAAGTCTGGCTAACCATAACTTTGGATTCCTTTGGTTAGGTGCTTCGATCTCACCCTCCATATCTGGATAATCGGGCGGCACGCGTTTCGGGTTTCAAGGGAACCCGGGACTCTGAGATCGCTCTCTCGGGAACCTCTCTCAGGAGCGAAGGCAGGTGGACCAACTGATGAGAGGAATTTAAGGTGGGTTCGAGACTTACTCGAGCTGGTTCGCGTGGGCGCCCTCTTAGATCACGAAGAAAGCTCCCCAGTAGTAGAACTGGTTCGGAATCGCCTCCCTTAGCTTGTATTCTCATGTTTTTGCAATCACACACACATGACAAATGTTACAAGACAAGTGAGTCGAGGGACCCCACCTTGCCTTTGGGTGAACGTACACAGACGTGTTCAAAAAGGAGAAGAGAAGAATAGGCGAATTAAGATTGGGATGAGAAGAATTTAACCAGGCGGTGAGACCGACATAGTGACTAAACTAGTAGGTAATTGACCAGGCATGGAAGTAAATTGGGCTTGGTAACTCAGACCGGCTCAATAGAATTACTACTAGACGATAGTACCAATACCGACTAGCTTGATACAATGGCTAGTCTGTCGTGACAGTAAAGCAGGCACAGTAACTTTGACCGGCACAACGGCATTACTGTTAGACGACTGGACTACCATGGAGTGCTAGTCTCAACCCCCCTTTGATCAAACGAAAGAGTAAAAGAAAGAAAAGAGAACAGAAAGAGAGAGAGAAGAGAAGATGAAGAAGAGAAATAAGAAAGCAAAAGAAAAGGAACAGCGAGGTGAGAGAGAAATCAGTGAAAGAAGAAGAGAAGAATTGAAGGAAAGGGAGAGAGAGAGAAGAAGAAGAGCATGAGAGGAGATAGAGGGAAAAGACAGAGGAAGAGAAAGAAGGGAGGGAAAAACAAAGAGAAGAAGTAGAGAGAGAAGGAAGATGAAGGAAGACATAGACGGCAATGAGATGGGGCTCTCTCAGACGACGATGAGCTTCCGCCATCTGTGGGAGAAAGAAGAGCAGAGTGAGAACACAGTCGGCGATAGGCTTTTGCCAGCTATGACAAAATAAAGAGCAGAGAGAAAGAACACAGGTGGCGATAGGCTTCCGGCGGCTGTGATAGAAGGAAGAGTAAAGAGAAAAAATGCAGGCGGCGATAGGCTTCCGCCGGCTGTGACAAAAGGAAAAGAGAGAGAAAGCACAGACGGCGATAGACTTCCACCGTCTGTGACTAAAAGAAAAGGAGAGAAAACACAGGCAGCGATAGGCTTCCACCGGCTGTGATAGAAGAGAAGAAAGAGAGAGAAAACACAGGTGGCGATATGCTTCCACCGGCTGTGACATAAAGAAAAGAGAGAAAAAACACAGGCAACGATAGGTTTACGCCAGCTGTGACAGAAGGAAAAGAGTGAAAAAGCATAGGCAGCGATAGGTTTACGGCGGCTTTGACAAAAGAGACGAAAGAGAGAGAGAACACAGGCGGCGACATGCTTTCGCTGGCTGTGACAGAAGAGAAAAGGAAATTTTGACAGAGGCCCGGCCAGCCACTCAGGTTATGGCCCGACTCACTTTCATGTCTCAGAAGCAAGAAGACGTTGCACCAGACGATAGGTCCGTCATGCGTGAATAGAGAAAAGAGAGAAGCGTAGGGAAAGAGAAAAGTGATAACTAGAGGATGAAGAAAGAGAGTGATACAGATGAGGAAAGGAGAGGGAAAGAGAGAGAAAAAGAAGAGAGAGAGAGAGATAGAGATGGAAAGAGAGAACAAAGAAGAGAAAGAAAGAGATAAAGTAGAGAGAGAAAAAGAGAAAGATGAGAAAAGAAGAGCGAGAGAGAAATAGGGATGAGAACAGAGAGAGATAGAGATCAGAGAGAAAAGAGGAGAGAAAAAGTTACCTTGCTGAGGGGTACCGACCCTTTTCTTCTCTCTCCTCTCTCTCTCTCTCTCCAAGACGCACCCACGAACTTAAGCAAGAATTGAAATTTTATTGAATGATCGAAGGTTCTTTTACAATTAGGCTTTGTATATTTATATAGAATTGGGCACAAACATGGGTGTACACCCAAAAACTACCTAATTGATGATAATTACAATTTAATTGAATTAAAAGAAATTCTAAACTTGAGTGCAAAAGGACTGTTTTGCCCTTGCCCAACAATTTGTAAAATTTCAAAATAGTCCCTACTGCTGCCCGAGAACTTGCGTGATCTTTTATGACTGATCCGAGGTTGCTTTGAAGCTCGTTTGATCGAAAGATGATTGTTTTCTTGTAAGTCTCGGCATGGCGATCGATTTGATACCAACTTCGAGCCATGGATCGTGTTTTTCGGTCACGATCATGCGACTCGAAATTTAGATGAATCTTGCAAACTTCGGATCGATAGTGTGCTTGTTTCTTGATGTTTTTCTTTGATTTCTTCGCTGAATCACACTAAGCATGCCATCATGATCGCGTGGCAACAAATGCAGCTCAATTTCGTGTACGAACGAAAATTTTGTCGTCTTGAGTTTTTGGCCGGAATTTAAAGCAGCTTCGACGCCTCCATGTGTGAAATCCAACCGTTCATCATACGCGGGGTTCAAACCAGAGATAGCCTCGAACCTTACGCACATAATGCAATTGGTTTCACATCGATCGGGTACGCGAGCATCGTGATTTGGCCGCTCGAGTGAAGCTTGCTGCTGCTAAATGTTCTGCAACTATCTTCACGAATCATCACCTTCTCTCCAGTTTTTCTCCCAGCTCGGGTATCGTCACAGATCGTGCCAATCAAAACGCTCGTATTGATAAGACGAACACGCTCACCAGACTTGAGAGCGATCTGATTCAGGACGAGTGAGATACGGGCCTTTGAAGTTGCTGCTCGGGACTCTGCACATCAGCCTCCTTTAATGGAGATTGGTGTAGGGAGGCCGCATGGGAATAGCATGCGGCCTACCCCTTTTTGGTCTTTTACCCATAACTTTGTCCTGGAATGCTCGATTAAGCCGAAACTTGACCCATAGGGTTTTCGACCATGCTGGATCCAATGACGGTGGTCCTACAGCTGTTTGACGCACCGAGAATATCGCTCTAGTTACAGGGTCCGTTTCAAGGTGCTAGAGGCTGATTTTTTCGAAATTGTTTCTTTGTCTGCGATGCCATAGATATATCGGATTGTGATAAAACCTGGCAAGTGGCCTTTTGAAGTGCTTAGAAAGATTCTGACCCATTCTGCGGCAATTTTAAGACTGTCAGGAATTTCACTGTATGTTAAGGCTTTATTGACCTGCTTCGTCTTTATTCCGCATCAAGGACCAAAGTGCTGAAAAATATCTTCAAACAGCTTGCCCCACCGAACGTTGTACTTCAAGAGAAGCGAGAAGGACAACATTCGGAAAATTTCCTTCAACTATATTACTTTTTTCTTCCTAGCCACAGGATCACGAAAAAGTCGAGGAGATTCACGCAATGTTGCAACTAAGATGCTCAGACGTTTGGATGCAATGTACAGGTCCATCTGTGGAGACTTTAGGGGGAGAAGAGACTTTTTTTAGGGATCCTGTCGAAGTCCTCACCCTCAAGGGACTACTTGTGACTTTGAAGCTGAGGATTTTGTACGGGCCTCATTAGTTAGAATCAAGCCCGTCTGGCAGTCGAGTGCCATGTCGAAGGGCATTTTTCCCATTTGGTCTGGGTTTCTTTGTTTTGGATAGACAACAAAAGAGCCTTTGGTCGGCGTTCGTCTGCGTTGTGCACCAGATATTCCTTAGCGGGTAGGATCGAGGTGACCGGCTTTGGGTATAATCCCTACCCACTGTTAGCAGTTTCGCGTAACAGGTCCAAAGTAATGGCTGACTTAACTTTCTTGGGACGCCTTTGGTTTGTCGGAATGACTTCCTTGGTTGTTTGTTCTGGATGGTCTGCTGAAGGGCCTTTTGTCGACGTTCGTCTACATCATGCACCAGATATTCCTTGGTGGGTAGGGTACCTCAGTTTATCGAGGTGACCGGCTTTGGGTATAACCCCTACCCACTATTAGCAGTTTCGCATAACAAGTCCAAAGTCATGACTGACTTAGCCTTCTTAGGGCATCTCCGGCATCTTAGAGTGCGTTTAGTGGCCTCCTGAGAATGACGCTCTTCTTCATGAGACTTATCTTGCTTTCTTAGTGAATCTTCTGATCATTGAGTCCTTTTTACAAATGGACTCAAGCTGTTGGAATCTTTTCCTTGAAGCCCGTATTTTTTGATCCTGGTATTGTGATACCAGAGATTTTCCTTGTTTTTTTAATGCGGGCTGAAGCCGCCTATTGAGGTGAACGCTGCATCAACCTGTTATTGGTCCAAACTTCCTTTACGGATTTTCACTTGAACTTGGAAAGCGGTACCATAGAGACGACTTTCACCAACTTCCTTTTTATTTGGGGCTCTTTTACCCATGACCTTTCAGCCATGTCCACCTCTTTTTTTTTTTTTTTGCTTACGATGCCTTTTCGGGTTTTCACCATGCCCGGGTTTTTTATTTACGGAACTCTCTTACTCATGGTTTCGTGACCATGCCCGTCCGTCATTTTTACTTATGGCGTTCCCTTGTCCAGGTATACACCATGCATGTTATTTTTTCTCTCTTTTTTTTTTGTAAGGGCGTGTTTAAGGTCATGCTTCCAGGACCTGTGCGAAGCCTTTTATCGTCATGCGTCAGGACGTGTACTACAATTTAAGGTCATAAAGCTAGACCATGGTGATGATGAATGGCAGTCTTATGGAGGCCACAGAGTGAGTATGGTGGTGGTTTTAGCTCATTTTTGGGGAGATGGCACGAAGCTACCTATGAAAAGTGGATAATGTATGAATGGAAGGTGGAAAAGTGGTAACCCACTAACTGACGGTGAGTATAGATGGCGGAATGGCTCGCCGTTTTGTGAGCATGGGTAAGACTCACTGGGGAATGATGAAAAGCGATGAAGTAAATGGGCTTACTGGAGAGGTAATGAAGAAGGTGCGTGCACACGAATGGGTCGGTTAGGGAAGACGTGTGTGAAGATGCACGTAAAGGGCATGTGTGCACGTGTGAGGATGTGTTTAAGGTCATGCCTCCGAGACTTGTGCAAAGCAGTTTATCGTCATGCGGCCAGTACGTGCACTATGGTTTAAGGTCGTATAGCTTGGACCGGGGCTGTGCAGTTTAAAGTCATGCAGCCAGGACCATGCAGTTTAAGGTCATGCAACTAGACCTCCGCTACAGTTTAAGGTCATATAGTTCGAACCATGGTGCAGAGCCTTTTAACGTCATGCGGCTAATACGTGTACTATGGTGTAAGGTCATACAGCTGGACCATGGTGCTGAGCCTTTTAACATCATGCGGCTAAAACGTGTACTATGGTTTAAGGTCATATAGTTTGGACCATGCAATTTAAGGTCGTGCAGCTAGACCTCCACTACAGTTTATGGTCGTATAGCTTGGACTATGGAATTTAGGGTCGTGCACCTAGACCACCGCTACAGTTTTTAGGTCATATAGTTGGACCATGGAGTTTAAGGTCGTGCATCTAAACCAACGTTATAGTTTTTAGGTCATATAATGTAATAATCCTAATATTCAAAAAAAAAAAAGGGAAAATAAACTTTTAATAAGTGATGGTCCATATGAGCATGATGGTCCTTAGGGACCATCACTATTTTCAAAACCTTTTGGCTTAAGCTTTTCTTTTCTTATGACGTGGCTTGTAGTTTCTCTTACGTGTTGGCCCTTGACAATCCACTATGACGTGTAAGTAAATTAAATGTGCCATCTTCCTATGGTATAACCATGAGATGTGTCTTTTTAACTGAAACTTTTATCACTGAGCTCTTGTGCATACTAATTCCATAAGATCTACTGTAAACGGGCGGCCTTTTAGTGCCCCAACCAACATACACCAAAAACATCAATTTTGTGAGTGATTAAATGTAAGTGACATCGTCTTCTTGAAAAATAGTATGTTTTTAATAAATAGTGATATTTCCGTCCAGGATCTTTATTTTATAAGTTTTGTGTGTAAGTGACCTCATTGTCTCGAAAAATAATCCACTCTTCTTAAAAATAAAATGAAATAATTATTTCTGCTTATTGTCATGATATTTAGGCACGATAAATTTTATGCCCACACGACCTCATTATCTTGAAAAATAATCTTTTTAATAAAAATTGTGATATTTTATCAATGTTAAAAATTTTAAATGCTGTAAATTCTTAGAAAAATAAATTTATTTATTTTTCTTGTCTATTGTTAGAAAATTTTAGATACTATCAAATTATTAGAAATAAATGTGATATTTCTGCTTTTAGTAAAATTGTGAGATTTCTTTCTATT
>NW_006498057.1:1469390-1489634 GCF_000471905.2 Amborella trichopoda | reverse complement strand
TGAATTATGTACTGCCGTTAAAGTGTTATGTGCATTTCAATTATTTGGATTATACTTAATTATGCATTTATTGAAAGTGAAACTGTTGATGCATTTCTGTTAATAGATCTTCTTTTTGAAAATATTGATATCTTTCAACCATGATTATTTTTAAGATTATGATGATCACTTACTGAGTAGCCAAACTCAACAAACTATGGTAAACATTTTTTCAGGATAACTGCGGATTCATTTTGAGTGCTAGTCAAGATCAACCTTGGAAGATACTGTTGTTGTGCTAGCTTTCTTTATGTACTTTGTAAGACATCGTCACTGTAAATTTGTCCTATCAATAGATGTATATATGTTTTGTCTATCACATCTCAGAAATATCAGTATTGTAAATTCTTGGAGTGTGACATATAATTTGGACCATGAAATTTAAGGTCGTACAGATAGACCAAGGCTGTGCAGTTTAAGGTCATACAGCACGGATCATGGCTGTGGGTCGCCATGTAGGTGAAGTTGCATTGGAACAGATCTTGTAGACTGCAATCTGACTCCCTGGGGATAAAATGGTCAAGACCAGCAAAGGGTTCAGATGGAAAGGCCGACTTTATTAGGGATTAGGGGACAAGTGTGGCTCCCTTAGAGGTGAAAAATGGTACTCAATAGAGAACAAATTCATTGAAGATGACCCAACTCCTAGAGGATAGGACAGTTAGGTGTGAAGCAGACCCACTGGGGGTTGCAGTGATAAGAATGACCCTCACTCCTTTGGGGATAAAGGACTACAACACGAGTATGACTCCTACTGGGGATGACAAGTCATGGCCTGGGTGAAACGAACTGGGTACCACTCCACTGGGGATAATAGGTCACGGTCAGGGTGCAACTCCGCTGGAGATAATAGTAGTAAAACACGCACAGCTTTAGCATGGCGGCGCGTGGCAACGAACTGCTGAGGACATAGCCGGCGTTAGACACAGCCAACATTATTTCTTGAACACTCAGCCAGCATTGAGGTTGTTAAAACCATAGCCGGTGTTGAGCACAACCAACATTATTTCTTGAACACTTGGACTACGCTGAGCTTTTGAAAAGGCAGCCGGCGCTAAGTTGTTTCGACAACATAGCCGGTGCTAGGTATGGGTTAGTGTTGGGGCCTTAACCCGAGCCCAACCCGGTCCCGATCTCTACTGCATAGGATTTCATAGGCAGCAATAAAATTCCGCTCGGGCCTCCGATTAAAGCCCAACCCGGTCCGGCCCATTGTCGTTTGGCCTTCTAAGACGCGGCTGGCATTCCCGATTTGTGAAGGACATTTGAGGGAAGTTTGGCCTATACAAAGGGGGGTAACCCCCATTTTCACTGTTTCACAAAAGATAAAAAAACTTGAGGTAAAAATTACTTTTACCAATGACGGTGAGGTTTTCCGGTGAGAGCTTTGGTGAGCACACAAGGTATCCCGGCAAGATTGGCCACAGTTTGCCGATAAGCAGGGACAGGTTCCGGCCGAGAAAAAAGAAAGCTAGGGGGGAAGACCGTGCCTTGCCGGAGTTGCAGGAGTTTGCAGTTGGAAGAGGGAGTTTCACCGGGGAAACAGGGAACTCCGGCTGTGGTTTGAGGGTTCTGAAGAAGGAAAGGTGCAGCAGTTGCAGCAGAGGGCTGCCCAAGGATTTCCGCTGGTTTTTGGCAGTTTTTCAGACGGGTGAAAGTGGTTTTCCAGCAATACGCAGGAAGGGTGAAGGTTTTCCAGTGGGTTGGAGAAAGATTGCAAAGGCTTTCCGGCTGTGGAAGGGAGTTTCCGGCGGGAACCGAAGGGCGCAGGGAGACGGACCATTGTTGGAGGTGACGGTTACAGGGAAAGCGAACGACCCTGAATCCACACGTGTGAGGATGTGTGTCAAGCCAGAACGTGGCGATAGTTTTCAGGCGACGTAACAGGGCTTGAGATGACACGTGCAAAATCTGTAGCACGTGTGGAAGATTTGAACCCAAGCGGCAATTGTCCTTTGAAAACACAGCCGACGCTAAGCGTTAGCAAACACAGCTGGGGCTAAGCATTGAGTGCGCAACCGGCACTGGAACTCTTGAAGATACACCCAGCGCTGAGCCTTTGGAGACATAGTCGGCACTAGGCTTTTGGAGACACAGCCGGCACTAAGCTTCCGTAAATGCAGCCGGCGCTAGGTTTCTGAAGCTACAGCCGGTGTTGGGCCTCTAAAAACACAGCCGGCGTCAACTGAGGATACACAGCCAGTGCTAGTCCTCTGAAGACACAGTCGGTGCTTGACCAGTGTCTTAGTAATTTTCATTCGGCAATGAATCATTGAATCTTTTTAATAATGGTTGAGTCTTCTTGCAAAATTCCTGGCATAAAGAACCTTCCAAGGGAAGGAGAGGTCGGCACCAATGAATTTACTGGTGAGGCTCTATTAAGGGGCCAGCCCATTTGGCTGACAGAGCCTACATGCAAACCAGAGTGGCCTCTCAATGTCACTTTCATCACTGACCCAGTTTGTTTTGAAGTCCGAGAGGACAATGACGGCAATGTAAGTATTGAAGAAGGGATGGCGCTCCTGCACTGTATGCACAGGAACATAACTTCTGAGGAGAACTTGCCCACCCTAGGAAAGCGAATGGTGCAAACAAAGGGGCTAATGTGGTCAGGCAAATGCCTTCGAGTACAGGGGGAGCACCAATATTTAAAGGATACTCCTCCTGGACCACCGGGGTGTTGGTGTCGTACAGACGCATTCTTGAACGTGCTTCTCTGCTAGCAGCTGTGCAGTGCTTGGCCAGCTACTATGATCGATGCTCCAATACTGTCAAGGTACTGCTCGAGACATGGAGCCACATTAGCAGCACCTGGCTTCTTGAGCATGGGGAACCACGAATCTCCTTATTAGATCTTCATTTCATCGGGGGCCTTCCACTGATCGGGGCCATGTACGACGAGTTCGTGCCCCAGAACTCAGTCATCTTTGGTGGTGCTAGCTTGACGGAAGAGGAGCCGCCTACTAGTCTTCAAAAGATTTTCGAGGTTTACCAATTGCTTCATGCCAAGTCTAGCAATGGTCAGGTAACTTTCACCGAATGGGTGAAATTCTTTTGTGGGGACTACCCTGAAGGGGGTCGAGGTACTCCAAGAGGGAAAGGGAAGGCAGTTGTAAAGGGGACGCCTCCCATCTATCAATTCGAGACCAGCGATGATTGCATCTTCTTGGCCGCATATTTGGCCTTATTTTTATGCAAGTTCGTGCTCCCTGGAGGGGCAGATGACATTCGTCCAGGCACATTCTATGTGGCCTGTGACATGGTAAGAGGGCGTGAGTATGCCCTTGCTCAACCAGTTTTGTGCAATATGTACCATGGATTGGGGGCCATCTCTCATGGAAAGACTTACAAAGGCAAAGAGGGAGGGAATGGCATTGTCGGAGGAAATGTGTTCCCTGGGGAATTTAAGACTCCATTCCCCATCCATTATGTATATGGGTGGCTAGGGGCCTATTTCTCTGCCACCTATGTCAGAAGCCAAGACAGGGGGGATAAACTGTGCCCCTTCTTGATGAGGATTGCTAGTCAAAAGGCTATCTTTCATAGCCTAGGGAAGCTCGAAGCTTGTTTGGGGATGACTCCTTAAATATGCGACGGGTCCCGTTTCCGATTGGGAGCTTCACCGACTGTGCTTTTATTGACGAACTGGGGAAGGAGCTAGATGGTGCTCCCACGACTATCAGGGAGATCATGTTCATCTTGAGTGTTAGAGGGGGAGTTTTACCCTATCGAACCCTACACAGTGCCAGATTGGAAGGGTATTTCCCTCATCGCTTCACCTGTCAGCATGGGCTTGATCAGAGCTGCCCCTTCTCTATGTTTTTCGAAAAGCGTCGGGGCAGAGGAAACATGGGTAAGACGGAAGAGCTGGGGACTCTTCGAGACTTCTGGTTGCTAGGACACATACGAATCGCTTGGTCCACATGTCTGGAGATGACAGAGATTAGCAAGTATGTGTTACCTCACTTCTGCAGAAGGGTCCGAGTGACCGAGGCCTATGCAAACTGGTGGAGAATTACCAGCCGAGGATACTGGGATGCTAATCACCCCTGGAAAGGGGAGAACGGCAACTGGCGTCAAGAGATTAGACAGAGGAGACTGGTGGATACTCCCGCTCTTGGCGAGGTCTTTGTCTTGAGATATCCTTTGAATTGGCAGGCTTCAGGGATTTCTCGAGAGATAGCGGCCGCTGACGCTTCGCCGCAATTTCTTGCGATGAAGAAGAAGATCGAGAGCATCTTTGATAAACTTAGTTCTGTCTTCAAATGGAGTGAGGGCCGAAAGGTCCTAGGTCCTGAGGGGCATCCCATTCAGGACTTGAACGCACTGATCGAGAGTGGTCCTCACAGTAAACTGGCTGCAGGTCCTTCTCAAGGATGGAGTTCTGAAGCGGCTACTCCTCGTCCGACAGGGGGAAAGAAAAGGAAACGCTTTATCCCAACCGACACTTGTGCACCGGCTCAGGTTGGTGGCCGTACTAGAAGACGTAGGGGTGCAAACCTTCTTGTGATCTTGGAATCAGGAGGTAGCTCTTCCTCATCTGATTCATTAGCTGCTTCCCCGGTGTCGCCTTCGGCGCTTTCTCCACCATCTTCTGTCTCTCCTGAATTGTTTTCTTCTTCTTCAGAGAATGAGGTGAATGACTCCAGCCCTTCTGAGCCTATTATTATCACTTCTGATCGGTGACTCCGGAACTTAGGGTGGTGTCTCCAGGTCTAAGGGGGATTCCTGAATCAGATGCGATTCCAATGGAGGCCAATGAGGCTGGAGACCCTAAAATCATTGCCCCAGGAGAGGATCCTATCGCTGACATGGTCTCTGACCCTCAGGAAATTACTGCCCCGACTGAGACAAGGGTCGCAATAATGGATAATGAGGGCCCGGGCAACTTTCTTGAGGAGGAGGTTATGTTTGTCGAGCATCAAGCGGCTACTATCCAAGAGGGCATAAGTCAGGGAGATGAAGGGATTGAGCTCTTTGTGGCAGCAGTGTTAGCTGTTGAGGATGCAGACCAGGCGAAAGAGGCCACGGCAGAGCCTGAGGTGATGACCTTAGAAGATGAAAGCCATAGGGTCAAGGTAACCCTTAAACTTGTCAAAACTGAAGAGACAGTTCAAGAGAGTGGGGAACAAGAAATAGATGTTGACCTTGAACTTGTTGAGGTCATAGCAGAGAGTGAGAGACGAGGGGAGGGGATTGCTTCTGAATCTGGGGTGCTTGAGGCTTCGGGATTCAATTGCTCTAGAAGAGCAACTGACTCACATGGTTGTCATTCCTTCGAGCCCAGCCTCGGAAATCGAAGTCCCTTCAACGGTGGTGCACCCGACAGTACCATCCAGACCTATTTTCAGTTCCATTTCTGGGATAATTGCGGGTATGCTCCATGCAGGTCTTCAAGGTCTAAGGGAGCTGCCTCTCACTAGGCTGGGCGAGGCAATAGTCAAACTGAGGGAGTTTACCACTGCGACCAGCATTTTGGGGGATGCATCAGAAGTCCTCTCTCATTTTCATGCTACTCTAGATGAGCTGGAGAGCTGGAGGTTGCATCATGAGGCTGAGACCAATAGACTGGCTTCCTTGGAGGCGTCAATCTCACGTCGTCGCGAGGAAATAGATGTCTGCACTCAGAAGAAGGCCACTATAGTGGCTCATCACTTTGACCTCAAGATGGAGGGGAGAACTTGTTTCAATCGGATGCTTAGAATAAGGAAGGAGATGAGAAAATTAAGAGAGGAATTCGGTGATCTTTCAAAGGAGATGATTCAGAGAAGCGCTTTGGATACTTCTTTGGCTGAGGATCTATGCGAACTCACTCGCACCATCGAATCATAAACCGCCTCCATGGAGCAGGAAACTCAAATGGTGGTCAAGTTGAAGGAGCGTATCCAGCATGTCGAGACTTCTTCCGCCACATCTAGAGCAGAGATCAATAAGACCATTGATCGTTTTTAAGAGTGTCCCTCCTTTGCTGCACCTCTTTTGCTCTTTTTGGGCTTGAATGCCTTCTCAAACTGTTTATTGTCTCAAGTGGCTAATACCCTAGGCCTTGTTTAGTCCTTTGACAAGCTGTTGTGGCTTCAATGACTTCGAATGCGGGAGCAACTGCTTTTTCTCCCTTTAACGTTTGATTGGTCAAGGGCTCGTAATTCATTTTTCTCATCATTTGACAAGCCTGCTCAGTATAAATGGTCCAATCAGGAAGGGCTTTGGCCTCCATTCGAGGTATATTCACTTCAAGCCCATCATAGCTTTTGGTCTCAGGCACGAACTCCTTCAGATGTTTTGAAGCGATACGCATAACCTCCAATTGACTCTGGAGACTGCGAACCTCGCTTCTTATCCCTGATAGGGAATCCTGCTCCTGGGGGCGAAGAGGCTGTCCTTCCTCAGACTGCTCTCCTCCCACCAAACCAGGGAAGTGCAAAACTTGGGGTTGACTACTAGTTTGAACTAGCCCTGTGGTGGGACGAGCAGCACCCTCTATGCTTATAGCAACTGGGTTTTCAAAAATCTTCCGCAGCGGTTGGCGTGCCACTTCTGCTTTCAAGAGTGCAATGGGGACATGCAGGACCTTTTGATGGTCCGGCGTGTAGGTGACCTTTGGAGCCGGGAATTCTATCCCCATGACTTGCTCAATCTCAGGAGTGACCTCTGGTTCATTTTCTTGCAAAGGTGGTTCAGGACTGGGAGCAGAAGGGGAAGCTTCATCCTTAAGCGAAGATGGAGCTTCTTCAGGGGTAGTGGGTAGCATGCTAGGATGAAGAGGAGTCAAAGGGAGAATTTTGCCTTGTCTTTCCTCTCTTTGAACATGTCCATCAGTGTTCGCCCGATGTCCTCAACATCCTCGTGGGACGAAGCTTCTGTCTTTCTTGCAGCCTTTGTAATCACCATCGCTTGGCTTTTGGGGTGATACTAAGTCTGTGAAGTAATACTTAGCATCAGCATAGTGAGCTTCGGCTACAAGAAACGGTCTTTTATCGGCATAGACTGTATGCTATCTCCCATCTCGACTATACTTGAAACACTGATGTAATGTGGACGGAACCACCCCCTAGTCATGGAGCCACGGGTGGCCAAGAAGGATCTTGTAGGAGGTGTCGGTGTCGATCACATGAAACTGAGCGTAGTCGTTTAATTCACCAATCTTGAGACAAAGGCGGACAGTACCAGTCTGCTTCTCTCCTGACTGGTTGAATCCCTAGACTGTGATATATGTCGGAGTAAGATCCTCATAACCTAATTCCAATCAAGTGAGGATTCTCCTTGGGATAAGGTTGACTGCCGACCCTCCATCCAACATAATTCGGTTGATGGGGGCACGCATGTAATTCACCAGTCACAACGAGAGGGCGATTGTGAAATTTTTCTCACAATTGTAGATCATCCTCTGAGAAGGTGACCGCCATACATCCACTCAAGATCGATGGGTCCACCTCGATGGGTTCCACTTCAGCCTCATACACCTCTGGATCAGAAAGAGCCTGGATCAGGGCCATATGATAGTCCTTTGAGAGCATAAGAGCATCATAGATGCTAGGAAGGGCCGGAAGTTTCCTTAAGTGCCCCATCACATCATATTTCACCTTTTCCTCATCAGCCTTTTGTGTTCCTGGCCCTGCCATTAGTTTAGGTTGAGGAGCAAGTTTAGGTGGAGGAGGTTTGTTTTGGCCTGTTGGCTGACTTGATTGCACAGCGGGCTTGGTTTGGGTGATGGAGGTTTGAAGTTCGGGCTTAAGAGGTGGCTGGGTATATGACCAGCAGCTTTTCAGGGAATTGGAGGACGAGTGGATTGTCCAGGGCACTTGGGTGAGGAAGAAACCTAGGGAGGTGTAGGATCGATCGATTGCTTGAAGTATTCAGGTGAGGGCGAAGTGGGGAACCAGGAAACGTCAAGATGCCTAACTTCTGAGGTGGAGGCTGCAGTGTTTTCCCCGATCTTAGGCTTATTTGCCCCATGCTAGGTGATGTCTATATCGTGTAGCAAGCTTCCTGAGAATAGAAGCTCTGCCCTCTTGATTCTCTCAGTCTCTGCTCAAAGTCAGGCTCAGGAGGCCACTGGAGTCTCTTTAGCTTTGACTTCTTATGCTTCTTAGTGGAGGAATGTCTTATCTCGAGCTGCCAAGGCGTCAGCAATTGTCAAGAATCCTACTGCCTGGGCCAGTATCTTTTTTAACTGCCTCCAATTTGTCCTGCTTATGTTGGTTCCTTCAAGTTCTCTGTCGAGAGCCTCGAAGTCTGGACATTTTAAGGTGGTACCTACAGGAGATGAAGGATGAGAAGCAGAAGAAGAAGAAGGATGAGAGTCAGAAAGTGAGGGACTTTTAAGGTCATTCCCCTCATCGGATCAATCTGGGCAGCTTTTTACGTCATCACTAGAGTTGGATGTGTGCAGAGAATCTTTTAGGTCTTTCCCTTGCTTAGACCGTTTGGGAGTGTTTTTAACGTCATTGCCCTCAATGGACGTATTCTGAGGAGAAGACGGCTCAGGGACATCCTCTTGATGGGAGGAGAAAGGAAGGAGGATCGTGCCAAGGATGAAAATCCAATAAAGTTGGCAATGGGGGAAGAGGCCTGAGAAATTCCTGCTCAATTGGCGGTCAAGCAATCTTATTTCTCCGGCGAGCAGCCCTTGGTGCTCATCTTCTTCTGGTTTTCATTGGCAGTGGTTGATCTATCTCGCTGGGTTTATGAACAACCCTAGCTTGACGAACTGCTTCTCGCCTTAATGACTTGAGTCTGTTCTGCCTATGGTGGACTATCTATGGCTGGGAAGTCGAGAGTTCAGCAGGATCTGAGTCATCTTTACCCAAGACTTGTGTTAGGAGGTCCTCTTGTTCTGGTGGAGCAGTGGTTTGAGGATCACTTTTTGGAACGCTACAAGACTCTTGGCCTTCCTATATTTTCTTTGCGATTATACCATGGAAACTGGAGGATTCACACATGTCGTGGCCCCATATCTGATGGTACGGGCAGGCACTAATGGTCCTCAGTCCCCTGAGCAAGGCGTCGGGGCTACCTTGCCGGTTTTTGTGCGATGAGGCCTTCTTGAAGCATTATAGCGAAAAAGGCACGAAGGAGACCAGGCGCTTCATCTTCCTCTTGGATTGTTACTGCGTGGGAGGCTTCAGCTGCCCCGAATGCCTTCTTTACCTCAAGTTTTATCTGATCCTTCTGGATTAGGGCTTCGATAATATCTTTCAGCGTGTAGCAGTCATCTGTGGGGTGGTTAATCCTTTGATGGTAAGCATAGTAATTCGCCTAAGTATCGAGTCCAATTTGATCAGGGAACTTGGTCTCTAGGAGCCCGATCATGTTTTGTTCGAGTAGCAGTCGGAGTAATGCAGGGACCCATTCCTTTTCAAAGGGGTACACCTTGTTTCTATGCTTAGTCCAATAATCATCTTGATTAAGGTTTGTAGGCGGGGGTACTCGGTTGTACGACTCTTATTGCTTGCCTGTTTGAGGCGCTTTCGTTGTGTTGACCCCTTTGAAGAGGTCCAAAGTTTGGGAGGGAGCCTTCTTTGGATCGCTGACTATGATGGCTGTGCTGATCACTCCCTTTGGTTGGTTGCCCCAGGTATTAGCCTAGAGCGCTACCATTGCCCCGTATTCCCTAAGATGGTGCTATCATGATGCGCGCAATGATGGAGAAGATTGATCGCGTAGATGCCGCACCACAGTCAACTAATTATGAGGCCGATTCCCATCACTCAGATGATGCAACTCCAAGGCAGCCTTAGGAGGTCGAGAATTGCGAGCAGGTGTTTGTAAGAGAACAGGTGGAAGCCTACCCTTTACAGGGTGCGCTAGTGTGTGTTGAGGAGGAGGACGAGGGGGTCGTCTTCCGTGTACTTGGGTTGACGCAACGATGGCGTTGCCCCTAGTGGTGGGATGCAAATGCGCAACGTGCGTAGGACCTGGTCTTGGGAGGCCTGATCCTAGACGTTGACTCAAGGTAACATAAAAGTTGCCCCTAGGTGTGACTCTAGTGGATGACCCACGAGCCTTATGGTGTGTGCAAGAGATGGAGGCCCCAGGGTCTCCGCCTCGATGTGTTGAGCCTCTGAGGGTAGAGACTCGTGGTGGTGCAGGAATGTGGGGAGAAGCCTTGCGAAGACCCACAAAAGCAACGGCAGTTTGCTTGCCTTTTGCAACAAGGGACTGGGCAGCCTTTCGCCGTACCCCGGCGATGCGACCGACAAGCGACTTGCAGGTGACAGGGTGCATGTTGTGAGTGGCAGCAGATGTGCAACCGATGCAGGGTGCCTTGGTGGAGGTTCCACCAGAGCTAGGAGATGGGGAGTTAGGGACCTTTAAATCCCTCCTCACGTCAATCCAGGTTAAGACTTGGGAGCTAGACCTGAGGTCATTGCTCAAAAAGAAGGTTGGGAACGAAGTTCGAGGAACTTGTCCCCTGGGGACATCACGAATGCCGGGATAAGAAAATCCCCAATCTGGATGAATGGGTTACAGAACCCTAAAGCCGTAAGTGTGTGAAAACAGAAAAACAAAGGAGAAACTAGCCAACCAAGAACGACCCGACGTAGGGGTAGTAAGTCCCCAGTGGAGTCGCCAAGCTAGTTAGGTGCCTAGGTGCCTCGATCTCGACCTCCGGATCTGGATGATCGGGCAGCACGCATCTCGGGTTTCAAGGGAACCCGGGACTTTGAGATCGCTCTCTCGAGAACCTCGCTCATGAGTGAGGGCCGGTCGACCAACCGACGAGAGAGGAATTTAAGGTGGGTTCGAGACTTACTCAGGCTAGCTCGCGTGAGTGCCCTCTTAGATCACGAAGAAAGCCCCTCAGTCGTAGAACTGGTTTGGAATCGCCTTTCTTAGCCTGTATTCTCCTGTTTCTGCAATCACACACACATGGCAAATGTCACAATACAAGTGGGTCAAGGGACCCCACCTTGCCTTTGGGTGAACGTATACAGACGTTCACATTCAAAAAAGAGAAGAGAAGAATGAGAGAATTAAGATTGGGATGAGAAGAATTTAACCAGGCGATGAGACCGACACAGTGACTAAACTAGTAGGTAATTGACAAGGTGTGGCAGTAAAACGAGCTTGGAACTCAGATCGACTCAACAAAATTACTACTAGGCGACAGTACCAATACCGACTAGCTTGACACAATGGCTAGTCTGTCGTGACAATAAAGCAGGCACAGTAACTCTGACCGGCACAACGGCGGTACTGTTAGACGGCCGGACTACCATGGAGTGCTAGTCTCAACCCCCCCTTTGATCAAACGAAAGAGTTAAAAAAGAAAATAGAACAGCAAGAGAGAGAGAAGAGAAGATGGAGAAGAGAAATAAGATAGGAAAAGAAAAAGGAAGAGCGAAGTGAGAGAGAAATCAGTGAAAGAAGAAGAGAATAATAGAAGAAAAGGGAGAGAGAGAGAAAGAAGAGCATGAGAGGAGATAGAGGGAAAAGAAAGAGGAAGAGAAAGAA
This sequence comes from Amborella trichopoda, assembly GCF_000471905.2. The sequence goes on along the minus strand of NW_006498057.1, from coordinate 1,478,138 downwards.
GAGAGGGAAAAGCAAAGAGAAGAAGTAGAGAGATAAGGAAGAGGAAGGAAGACATAAACGGCAATGAGACGGGGAGAGAGAAACTCAGACGGCGATGAGCTCCCACCGTTTGTGGGAGAAAGAAGAGCAGAGGGAGAACACAGGCAGCGATAGGCTTCCGCCAGCTATGACAGAATAAAGAGAAGAAAGAAAAAACACAGTCGGTGATAGGCTTCAGCCAGCTGTGACAGAAGGAAGAGGAGAGAGAAAGAACACAGGTGGCGATAGGCTTCCGCTAGCGGTGACAGAAGGAAAAGAGAGAGAAAGTACAAACGACAATAGACTTTCTCCATCTAAGACAGAAAGAAAATGAGAGAAAGCACAGGCCGCGATTGGTTTCTGCCTGCTATGATAGAAGAGAAGAAAGAGAGAAAAAACACAGGCGGCGATACGCTTCCGCTGACTGTGACAGAAAAAAAGAGAGAAAAAGCACAGCCGGCGATAGGTTTACACCGGCTGTAACAAAAGGAAAAGAGAGAAAAAGCACAGGCGGCGATAGGTTTACGCCGGCTGTGACAGAAGAGAGGAAAGAGAGAGAGAACACAGGCGACGATATGCTTCCGCCGATTGTGACTGAAGAGAAAAGGAAATTTTGATAGAGGCCCGGCCCGCCACTCAAGTTATGGCCCGACTCACTATTCATGCCTCAAAAGCAGGAAGACGTCACACCAAACGATAGGTCCGCCATGCGTGAATAGAGAAAAGAGAGAAGTGCAGGGAAAAAGAAAAGTGATAACCAGAGGATGAAGAGAGAGAGTGATAGAGATGAGGGAAGGAGAAGGAAAGAGAGAGATAGAGAAAGAAGAGAGAGAGACGGAAAGAGAAAAGAAAAAAGAGAAGGAAAGAGATAAAGACAAGAGAGAAAAAGAGATGAAGATGAGAAAAGAAGAGAGATAAAGATGAGAAAAGAAGAGAGAGAAAGAGAGATAGATGAGAAAAGAAAAGAGAGTAAGAGTGAGAGATGAGAGAGAAAAGAGGAGAGAGAAAGTTACCTTACCAAGGAATACCGTCTCTTTTCTTCTCTCTCCTCTTTCTCTCTCCAAGACTCACCCACGAACTTAAGCAAGAATTGAAATTTTATTAAATGATCAAAGGTTCTTTTACAATTAGGCTTTGCATATTTATATAGAATTGGGCCCAAACATAGGTCTGCGCCCAAAAACTACCTAAGTTGATGATAATTACAATTTAATTGAATTAAAAGAAATTCTAAAATTGGGTGCAAAAAGACTGTTTTGCCCCTGCCCAACAATGTGTGAAATTCCAAAACAGTCTCTACTGCTGCTCGAGAACTTGCGTGATCTTCTATGACTAATTCAGGGTTGCTTTGATGCTCGTTTGATCGAAAGATGATTGTTTTCTTGTAGGGCTCAGCATGGCGATCGATTTAATACCAACTTCGAATCATGGATCGTGTTCTTGGGTCACGATCATGCGACTCGAAATTTGAATGAATCTTGCAAACTTTGGATCGATAGTGTGCTTGTTTCTTGATGTTTTTCTTTGATTTCTTCATTGAATCACACTAAGCATGCCGTCACGATCGCGTAGCAACAAATGCAGCTCGATTTCGTGTCCGATCGAAAATTTTGTTGTCTTGAGTTTTTGGTCGGATTCTGGAAATTTGGAGGCCGGAATTTACAGCAGCTTTGACGGCTCCGTGTGTGAAATCCAACTGTTCATCATACGCGGGGTTCGGACTAGAGATAGCCTCGAACCTTACGCATATAATGCAATTGGTTTCACATCGATCGGGTACGCGAACGCCGTGATTTGGCTGCTCGAGCGAAGCTTGCTGCTGCTGAATTTTCTGCAACTATCTTCACGAATCATCAACTTCTCTCCAGTTTTTCTCCCTGCTTAAGTATCGTTACAGGTCATGCCACATATCAAAACGCTCGTCTTGATGAGACGAACACGCTCACCAGATTTGAGAGCGATCTGACTCAGTACAAGTGAGATATCGGCCTTTGAAGTTGCTGCTCGGGACTGTACACATCAGCCTCCTTTAATGGAGATTGGTGTAGGGAGGCCGCACGGGAATAGTGCGCAGCCTACCACTTTTTGGTCTTTTACCCATAACTTTGTCCTAAAATGCTCGATCAAGCTGAAACTTGACCCATAGAGGTTTTCGACCGTGCCGGATCCAATGGCGGTGGTCCCACAGCTGTTTGACACATCAAGAATATAGCTCTGGTTACGAGGTCTTTTTCCGGGTGCTAGTGGCTGATTTTTCCGAAATTGTTTCTTTGTCTGCGCTACCTTAGATATGTCGGATTGCGACGAAACCTAGCAGGTGGCTCTTTGAAGAACTTAGAAAGATTTTGACCCATTCTGGGGCAATTTTGAGACTGTCGAGAATTTCAGTATATATTAAGGCTTTATTGACATGCTTCCTCTTTATTCCGCGTCAAGGACCAAGGTACTGAAAAATGTCTTCAAGCACCCTTCTTTTGGCAACTTGTTTTTATTTTTCTCAAAAGATTTATCACCAGCAGAGACTAAAAACAAGCAAAACAAAAGTTTAAACCACCAACTATGCACAATAAAGCAAGGGAATGTGGTAAGCCAGATTTCTAATGATAATAGAAGTTCATCGCAGCATACCAAAGGATGTCAAATGAATTCAAAAGCTAGGTAGCCCGCAAAGTAGAGGAGTTCATGTAGACATGCATGTGTTTATTTCTTAGGGTGCTTGTAGATATGAACAAATTTAAGCATAGACTAAGTTAGGCAAGGGAAAAAGCAGACTAGTTCATGCACATAAATGTGTTTATTTCGTATTAGTGTGGTCATATGCATGTAGGAATCTAAGTGTAGACTTGTTTCTTGTTCATGTCTATAGACAGATTTATATCTTCAATTGATATGCGAGAAGTTTGGGCTCAGAAAAGATTAAAAACATAGCTTTCTTCTCGAGACACACACAGAGCAGTTTACCTTGTAGTGTTTCAGAAGTTGGCCCCTTTTCTTCTTCAGTGTAGGTGTCACCAGGTCCCTTTCAATATCAAATGGCTGAGGATCCAAGAAGACCGCTTTGATAAACTCAAATTTTCTCAGCTGAAAAAGCAGAAACACGTATTTTGAGAACATTTACAATGCATATAGGAGGAACCTATACAGGGTATCATACAAAGAAATTTGCCACGAAGTAACATAAACATAAAAAAGAAGAGCAAGAAAAAAAAATGCATAAAGACAAACCTCAAGAAGGAAAATCACAAATCACACCTAAAGGGAATACTGAAAAAATCCTAATAGATAAACTAATAATGCAAGAATGGGGGAAAACATCATTTCCCTTAGCTTGCAAAGGAGGAACTCTTAAGGCACGAGAATGCAAAGCATCAATATGCTTGTTATATTCCAAAGGAAATAGAAAAGCACACTACCCAATGAACTATTATGTACTCATCACTCATAATTCATTATGATCATCCCTATCTGAGGAAATTAGACAAACGATAGGGAAAGCGGGACACACTAAGACCGGACATGTCCCATTGGTGGGTCCCTCTCTTGACCTATCCTAGTGAATCATTTTATTGGATACAAATGACCTCAAAGGATAGTTGAGTAAACCATGATCCATCGGACTAGGGGACAGTTTCCCAAAGAAAAATCCTAAGATCCTAGCGTAAATCAAGGGAGTCTGTGACTTCAGAATGATTTAGCACTGAAATCAAGGGGAAGCAAAATAGAAATTCAAAAAAGTAAAGAAGCCAATCTAACCAATTCACACACAGAGCTTGCACATTGTGGAAAGTTACCTTGTTCTTCTCAGCAAGTGATCTAAGCTCAAGGAGAATATGATTTTGCAGTTGCTGAAGTGTGCACAGCTCAGTTAAGGACCCCTTTTGTCCATTGAGAGATGCCCATTTTTCAGCACTTTCTTTATGTGGTACAACTACTGCAACCAACATTGACTCGAAGCTATTTCCATATACCCAAATCTACAGAAAAAAAATAAATAACTAAAAATTAAAATTTAAAATTAAAATTTATGAGGGATAAAGTAGAAAAATACCCACATCTTCAATAATAGGTGCAGAGCAGTAGGTTTTCTCCAGATATTCAACTGCAATATACTCCCCTTGAGAAAGTTTGAATATATTTTTCTTCCTATCAATAATCTTCAAAATACCATTTGGCTGCAACTCCCCTATATCTCCTGGATGAACCAAATGCATTAGAGACAGACAAAATTGATCAATGAAATATATCTAAAATATGCATGAGTGTTTGTGTAGATTGATAGATAGATAGGCATGAAATTTTCAGTGTATAAGACACTTTTCCAGCATAACAGGCACTTGCAAGACATAGAATTCTCTCTAGAGAGAATCAACTAGAAGAGACATTGTAACAAAAATTATTGAACCTTTACCAAGAAAGCCATATACGATAAAATAAAATCTAATAAGCAATCAAATCAATCTCTACATTCCCAAAATAAACCAATAAGATTATATGCTCCCAAGGGAAAAAATTGTACACTTAATCCCTTTGCTAAAATCCTGGACAAGGTAATTTTAGGACCCCAAATTTTGGGAATTTAAACCACTCAATCTACTACCATCATCATCATCCGAGCCTTATCCCAACTATTTGGGGCTAACTACACAAATCATATTTCATCATTCCACTCTATCAAGGGTCATACCCTCAGTCAGACTATAGGTCACCATATCTCTTCTCACTACTTCCATCCATGTCCTTTCGGACTTTCCCCTTGTGTTTGTAGAGCCTTCTACTTAAACCAAATCACCCCCCCAACCAGTGTTCTAGGTTGACGTTGAACATGGTCAGACCATCTAAGTCTATTTTTCCTCATTTTATCGCCTATTGGAACTATCCCTAAGTTCCTTCCGAGGTATTCATTCTGAATTTTATCCTTTCTTCTTTTACCACTCATCCATCTCAATATCCTCATCTCAGCCGCACTCATTCTACAGAGTATGAATATGTTATTTCTTGCAGCGCAACATTCTATCCCCTAAAGCATGGCCACCATATAGATCTTCCCCTTCAGTTTTATTGGTATGAGACGATCACATAATTCACATCTCCACTTCGTCTACCCAGCTCTAATTTTATATGCTCATTGATTCTTGACCCAAGATATCGAAAATAATCTTTTTTAGGTTCCTCTTGGCCATAGATCTTAACTAATTGTTCATTTTTACTACTATTATTACTAAGCTTCCATTCCTTATATTCTATCTTAGCCCTACTAATTTTAAATCCTTTAGATGCTAGAGCGTCCTACAAAGATCTAACTTTGCATTGACACCATCTCTAGTCTTGTCAATCAAAGCTATGTCACCCGTAAACTACTCAATCTACCCACTAACCTAAATAAATAATAACTTGAAAAAGATTCAATGCACACTCTAGAAGTGCCCAAACAAAATCACGTCATAGGATTAAACACAAACCATCCAATTGTTGGATGGTTAGATCTAGGTCTCCAAGAACTCAACAATTTATTCTAATCATCTATTGATTCTAAAGTGGATCTCAAATTTTCAGAGGATCCTTCTTAGTAGCTCTTTTGTCCAAGGGAGCAAGCGTACAATATGATCCTATTGGAACATACTATACAGCCATAAATAAATTCAAAACAAAGTTTTTTTTTCAAGGCAATAAATCATACTAAGATACTGTTTTCATCAAGTGCTAACCAGATATAGTTTGAAAGGTCAACAACCTAGTTATCGACAGTCTGGATATTGGACTACCTGTATGGAACCAACCATCTCTGATGGCTTCTCTTGTAAGATCAGGATTTTTGTGGTATCCCGAAAAGAGTGTCTTCCCTCTAACACAAACCTCTCCACGTGCAGTTTCGCCAAGAGGATAATACCCCATCTCTGGAACTTCCTCAAGACGTAGCTCAGTATACACAGAGGGAACTCCCACAGTCCCCATCATGCTCATCTCGTCAGGGAAACAATGCGCCGATAATCCACATGTTTCAGTCAATCCTGAAAACAATTAGCTATGATAGTCATTCCAGAAATTTATTCACAAAGATGCAATCAGGATGGCAAATGGAAAAATATAGAAGTCCACAGAACTTTAAGTAGTTCATAAAAGATACAATCAGGATCGCAAATGCAGAAATGTATAAGTGCACAGAACTTTAAGTAGTTCCTTAAGGTGCAGAATCACATCTCTCTCTCTCTCTCTCTCTCTCTCTCTCTCATATGCATGTGATTACCACAATGACAGGAACCCAGCATGCACATGCAAACTCACCCACACACACACGCGCGCGCACACACATGAAGAGATTTACTAATGAGGCTGTATGACAAGGTATCTGATGAAGAATGAAAAGGAATGGAAAAGTACAATAGATGCCCTAAAGCTTTTTATGTTGTTTCCAATAAAGATAATCAAACACATTCCAATTCTCCCCTCCCAAGCAGCAAACAAATCTCATCCCCACACCCTCCCTGCCCAGGCAGGCAGTGGGATTTCTGGCATTCGAAAATCTTTCTTTCTAATGGTTGTTTCCACTTATAAATTGACCAAATATCCATATCCTTCTAGAATACCAAACATCATACCTAAAACATATATATGATAAACATCTTTCTGGTGTGCCTTCTATATTTCATTTTTAAAACCTGCTCCCCAAAAATTTTAGGGCTTTGATTTACAATTTTGTTCTCAGCTTTTATGTAGTTCATGTGCCGTTAAAATTTTTGTAAGCTAATTCACATTTATTTGCTTTTGGCAGAATTGCGGGAATAGGAATCGTGTAGCCCACTCAAAATAGTTGGGATAAGACTTAGATGTTTATGATGATTCACATTTATTTGGTTTTGAATGGGGACGTTTGCGTCTATATTAGGGGTCAGCATTGAGCCCATACCTCTTTGTCTTAGTTATGGACGACTAAACTAAGCACCTACGAGATGAGGTATTGTAGCGTATATTGTTCGCAGACGACATAGTTTTGGTCGATAAGAGCCGAAATGGCGTTAACACAGAGTTAGAACTTTGAAAGGATGCTCTAGAATCGAAAAGTTTTAAAATTAGCCAGACTAAGAAAGAGTATATGAAATATAAATTTAGTAATAATAGGAGTAGAGACGAGGAAGTAGTTAAGATTCATGGCCAAGAAATACCAAAAAGGGCGCATTTTCGATATCTTGGATCGAAAATCCAAGAAAATTGAGAGATTGAAGAAGATGTCACACATGGAATTAGAGATGGGTAGATGAAGTGAAGATGTGCAACTGGAGTTTTATGTAATCGCCTCATACCAATTAAGCTAAAGGGCAAGTTCTATAGGACAACTGTAAGACCAGCTTTGCTTTATGGGGCAGAATTGCTTCAAGAAACAATATACGCATAGAATGAGTGTAGCTGAATGAAGATGTTGAGATGGATGAGTGGCAAGACAATAAGACCTAGAATTCAAAATAAATTCATACAGGAGAAATTAGGTGTGACACCAATTGGCGATAAGATGAGAGAAAGTAGACTTAGGTGAGTTGGCCATGTGCAGCACAAACCCAATATAACAACTATTAGGAGGTGCGAGTTAGTTCAAGTGGAAGGCTCAAAAAGGGAAGGGGGTAGGCCCAAAAGGACATGGTTGGAAGTAGTGAGAAAAGATATAGGGATTTATGACGCCACTGAGGGTATTCCCTTAATAGAGCAACATGGTAAACCAGGATTCTTGTAGCCGACCCCAATTAGTTAGAAAAAGGCTCTGATGATGATGATGATGATGGGTACATTTGTGTATTTACAATCTCACACCAACAATTGCATATGATGACAACAAATTCAATCCAATAAAGCTCAATTTTACCATAGCCTTGGAGAACAAAAGCACAACTCGCAACTCTTAAGAACTCCTCCACTTCTGTACTCAAAGGAGCACTTCCTGATGTTATTAAGCGAACACGGCCTCCTAACCTTGCCTTGACCTATTACCGGAGCACAAGAAAAAGAACAAGGTAACTCCAGAAACAGTCGACAGATATAACCATTACAAAGCACATAAGAAGCAATAAAACTGTAAAGAAAAAACCTTTCTGAATGCAATCAAGTCTGCGAAGGGTGATGCTTCACTATGTTTATACCCTGATTTCATCCATCCAAGTTTGCTGCCACCCAATGCAGAGATACAATGTCAAAACCACCTTTGCTCATAGAAAAATAAAAAACAGAAAACTGTAATAGAATGCATTTGCTCACTGTTTATAGAGAAAATTAAAGATCTTCTTCCTGAGTGGACCAACTTCTTCTATTGCCTTAGTTGCACCTGAAGTCAAGAAGACAAGAAACTGTTAGGACACATCAACTAATCAGCTAATCTTAAAACTTGACGAGTAGGACATCAGAAGATATAAACAGCAGGGACATAGACTAGTACTTTCATAAACTCTTTCAAACACCCTAGGAACACCAGTGAAGTACGTCGGCTTCAACTCCATAAGATCATCCTTCAACGCTTCAATATCCTTCACAAGAAAGCAGAAGGTTACCATTAGTGTTTCCCAAGGTCTACAGGAATAGGATGTAAGCAATATGAGAAGTTGAAAATTTGAGGGTAAAATGGAAATATTCAGGTTCTCTCTCTCTCTCTCTCTCTCTTCTCTCTCTCTCTACTACTACTACTACTATACTACTACTACTAACTACGTAACTAACGTAACGTAACGTAACGTAACGTAACGTAACGTA
>NW_006498057.1:1413671-1445963 GCF_000471905.2 Amborella trichopoda | reverse complement strand
AGTCGCTCTCTATAATATTTCAAAAATAACCAATCAAATATTTTGGGCTCAAATTTAGAAAGGTAGCAGTTTGCAAAGGCATTCTAGCATAATTGCCAATTTAATATGTATAGAAAAACTCTTATAAAAATTCAAGAATACGAAATGATCACAATTTATGGAATATCAATTCACAAATAAACATTTCACAACAATACTATAATCAATTGCAAAAATGTCAATTTTTAAATAATAAGGCAGACATTTGCACATGAATTTTTACAATGTCTAAATATTCAAAACAGTAGAAAGAAATATCACAATTTTACTAAAAGCAGAAATATCACATTTATTTTTACCAATAGACAAGAAAAATAAATAAATTTATTTTTCTAATTTACAGCATTCAAAATTTCTAACATAGATAAAATATCACAATGTTTATTAAAAAGATTATTTTTTAAGATAATGAGGTCACGTGCGCATAAAATTTATCGCGCCTAAAATTCATGATAATAAGCAGAAATAATTATTTCATTTTATTTTTAAAAAGAATGGATTATTTTTCGAGACAATGAGGTCACTTACACACAAAACTGATAAAATAAAGATCCTAGACGGAAATATCACTATTTATTAAAAATAGACTATTTTTCAGAAAGACGATGTCACTTACCCACAATTATTTGAGAGGGAGCTTTCGATAAAAAAATTCGGTTCGAGAGAGAAGTTCACTGTGTTTCGACCAGAGAGAGAGATCTCAAAATTTTGTTTTAGGGTGGGAGTGCTCACATCCCCTATTTAAATTCTTATAACGTATTATTATATTGTTTTATTACGCTCTACCTCATACCTGAGGTGTCGCGTTAAAAGCAGACTTTTATCGTACGAAAACCACGTCCGCTAAAGGACGTTGCAGCTGCAAGCAGGAAGCAAAAGCAAGCAAGCAAAACAGGCAAGCAAAAGTTAAACGAAGTAAAATTTTTTGAAAATAGTGATGGTCCCCAAGGACCATCATACTCAAACAGACCATCACCTATTTAAAAGCATATTTTCTCCTCTTTTTTGTTTTTTTTATTTAAAAATTTTTAGGATTGTTACAATTTCATAGTGGGAAAAATATATATATAATTCTAAATTAAGAAATGGTTTTAAATGGAGATTCTTGTGATTTTAGAAAATTGAACTAGGGGTAGCAATGGGTATGGGTCCAAAAATTGGACCCGATGGGTCGGATCCTGTCCACGTAGGCCCGACCCGGATAGCTTTAATATTTAATATATATTATTCAAATTATATTTAAATAAATATAACTATATAGTTTTAGTTATAATATTCAAAACAATACATGTATATATTTAAATATATATTTTATATATTTAGGTCGGGTCCAGTTGGTTCCGAGTCCGGGATCGAACCCGACCCGACCCATTGCCACTCCTACCTTTAACAATAGCCAAGAAAATAAAGATTTTATATATATATATATATATAATTGTTTCATGCGGGTTGGACCATATGACTATATATGTGGTCCAAAAAGTGTAAAGCATCCATCTTAAAGATGGATGCAAGTAGGTGTTCCTTCTAAAAATAATTGATATTAACGGTCCAAATGTTTTCTTACTAGAATTATTATTTTTAATTTTTTAAATTTACTTATTTTTTCATATTCATGATCTTCATGTTAGAGATTACATGTCCTGAAAAAATAAGTCCAAAAATCCATCTCAAAAATATATTTATTAATTGGCCCGCATTTATTATATGCGGACTTTACCGCATAGAATCTGGGTCCTATTCATGATCCACAATATCCACAAACCACCCGAAGCACCCACAGAGTCAATACCTAGGAAATCAACAAACTCGGATCCCCAAACTTCCCTCACACTAGAAATTGTGGGACGGGGAAGTTTGGTTTCCTGCAAAATAAAAATTGCGGGTCTAAACCGTGAAACCGAAAAACAAGGCATCCTTCTTACGGTTGAGGTCACCCAGACCTCTAACATTCCAAGTTAAAATATTCATGGAGAAGGGTTGAGAGAAGAGGAATCTGGGCCGCTCCTCGCCTGGTCGCCGGTAGCAAGGCCTGCAACCTCCTGCCGTCGAGCCCGCAACCTCAGACACCTGCACATCCGAGAAGACAATCCCCCTCGCAGCGGGGGCAATGCAACGTTCCTCCCTAGCTTGCAGCCTCGTGGAGGACCTCGTCCCTTTTGCCGGTACTATGCTCTTATCTCTCCCTTGGCCCGCCCTTAGGGAAAGAGCCGCCATTGCCAAATTCGAAGGGAGAGCACCGCTATTATCCACTTTATCATCCTTCTTCTTATCAAGCATGTCTTTAAACACCATCGCAATGGGAACATCGTAGTCCAAGCCGCAATCCATGACCTGACCAGCAACCCTCTGTTGCTCATACAAAGCAGCCACAACTACTTCATGGGGCATCATAGTAGGAGCTAGGTCAACCGTGAGAAAGCCAAACGGGTGCACTGGGGCAGCAGTAAGATGAAAAAACATGGGGTTAACATCAAAATGGAAGACCGCGAGAGGAGGCAGAGCATCCACTACCACCAGCACACAGTTAGGGTGAACAACCCTTAAACCAGTGTCGACTTCTTCAGCAACGGGAGGTGGAACGTCACGTGCAGGGTGCAGAGCCTCCCCATCTAGAGCCGTAGAATCGTCCATGTCGTCAAGCACTATCACTTCCAATGGATCAATAAGCAGAGGGTCAAACTTCGGTCTAGTGGAGGAAGGAGTCCTTCTAGCCGCTATACGGTAGAAAAGGGGGAACATCTTCGCAGCAGCCACCAACAGGAGAATGAAAGCAACCTCTGAACAACGGCTGTTAGTAACAACGAGGAAGGTTATAAGCCACACCGAGACGAAGGGCAAACAGGGAAGTTTCTACGAGGAGCAGGCAAAGGAAATGACGGTTGGGAAAAGGAAGTGGCCAGCATCGTCGGAATGCACGTCGTTTACCATCTCAACCCACTATGGTTGTGAAAAAGAAGAAAAAGAAGAATTTTAAATCCTAAAAATAATCTATATTATAGCACACTACCTAGACCATCCATTTCACCGTAAAATAAGTGTTCATGGATCTATAAGATCTATTCCAATGTTTGAGATTCTAATTTCATAGTCGACATTGAAAATTGTTTTGGAGCCGGCATAGAGATTTATGGTGCCCAAAGTGCTTTTTAGGACAATATTCAAGGTGAGGCTTTACTTTGTTCTCATAAAGCCCTGGCGTTATGGCAACTGCATCATAAATAAATTTTCCAATATTTTTTCACGTGCAAACTACTAAAAAGTGTATCCGTTTTCACTCTCTTCTTCGTTAGCCGCCAAGTCAAACTCAAACTAGGGTTCATAATTTACAGACCATGGAAGACGAAGAAGAGCATGGAATTCTTTTGTACTATCAATATGCCACAATACCTGATCTTGATGCTCTTCTTCACTTCTTTAGAACGAATTGCTCATCGCTTCAACTTCTGGGTCGTGTGCGTATTGCTCCTCATGGTGTCAATGTCACGGTAAGGCCTATTTTTCTTTTATATCATCGAAATTCCTCATGTTATGGATTATCATGGATGTAGTTTGTGCTTGTTTGATGGGATTAGGCGGATTTTTAGGGAATGGAGCATTTTGCATAGTGAACCCTGCAAAAATGTGTTTTTATCGAATTTTGATTCATTTAACCACTCCAGCAGAACTAGCACCTGGATTTTACATCACCAGGAACTTAATTGAACTAAACCATAAACCCAGAATTCTACAATTCTCTTTGACGTAAGCGACATTGATATTGTATTATTATGTACACCCTAGAATCCACAGTGGTTTTTCTCTGAAAGGAAGTGGCTTGAATCTGCATTTTTATTTGTGACAATTCAGGGTGGAGAAAACTTGGCAATAATTAAGGGTGGGAAACAGGTCGGGTTGACCCATGTTCGATCCTGATCAGGTCCTTGCCTGGATCCAACCAATAGACCCAATGTCTTGGTCCAACTTGGACCCTATTGGGTCAGGTTGGGTCTGGGTCGGGGTCAACCTGACCTGGTATTTATGTGTAAGGTTCATATAAATATATAATAAATATGTATTATGCATTATTTTAAGTAGTTTTTTTTAAATCTATACATTTTTTTTATGTCTAGACCCGGACATGATCCGAACTGTCCTGGCTATGGGTCTAATTTAAACCTAGTTGGGTTGGGTCCGGGTCCAGGTCGACCCGGACCTGAACCAACCCATTCCACCCCTAGCAATATTTTCTATTCGTTGTTTTTTGGATCTGGGCATGCTTGATTGGTTATGGTGCTGACAACTGTAACAACTTCATTCTAAGTTAACAACTTCATTCTAAGTTTGAATCTCTCTGCTGACCTTCCCTCTAACCCAAGCCTCTCACCCCCACAACAAAAAAAAAAAAACCAAACAAAGAGAAAAGTTTGCATGCTGGTTTCCTTCTCATTATCATAACTTAAAAATAACTAGAGATTCTGAAATTGGGGTTGAACTTGAACTTCTCTCTATTTGATCACTATTTAGACAATTGCTGTTTCAATAAGATTAACCACTGAAAATTCATTGTCCTATGAATTGCTTTGCAGACACTTGTAGTGCTCCCTGTGTCTATCTGTATATATTCTATCGATTTCACTGTACTATTGAAACTTCTTGCCTAGATTTTCTGTGGACATGTTTGCATTATCCTACAATTTGTTTTCATAATTGTATGCATTTTTTTACTTTCTCAATGAAAATGCATGTTTTCTTGATTAGGTGGGGGGAAAAATTTCATCACTGCAGAAACATATGGCTGCAGTCCAATCTAATGCCTTATTTGAAGGATGTGACTTCAAGCTTGCTTCATGCCATTCTCCAAAGAATATTTCGATTGCTAAAGAGTGTGGATTCACTTCTCTTTCTATTCGAGTTGTTAAGGTTCCCATCTCTCTTATGGAACTGAATTGTTGCTGCAATGAAAGGCATATATTTGATATGTAGTTTGTTTTACTTGATACCAAATGATCCTTTTGTTTGTAATGCTCGTAATCTTTAACTTTGTTAAAATCAGACTTTTCGACTCACTTAAATGTGGTGGTGATATTGATTTTTGATTGATGTACGCCTTTAGATACATTTTATTTTGATAGTTATGTATGAATATTCCTTACTAGGGTGATCGGAGTGACCTGGTAGAGTTTGCGTCCTTTTTTTAATAAAGTTAAGGATAGGATTCAAAAGTAAGAAGAGTTATGGCAGTGGGGTATTGCGTTCCATATATTGGGTATGCGTATAAAAAATGAGATATTTTTAACATTCTCTATACAAAAAACTGGGTGGATAACCCTTCAGTGTAATCACAAAAAATAGGGGACCGCAGCTCATAAAGGTGCCAAATTGATCCCATTGCTGGTTCCACAATTGGCTTCATTTTTCACAAGGCTATCAGCTTCATTGTTTACCCTGCGCCACGTATACTGAAAGATGTGTCTAGGCATGCGTAAATAAAAAATGTGGGAAAAGATATGCTATAGTTGCCATCAGCAGGTATATGCACTTGACACCCTAGAGATGATGCTTTAAGAGTTGCCCTCAACTATTAAGTGGGTAGATATTCGGTGTTAAATCTTTTGATGCCCTCAATAAGGGCTTTGACCTCGGTTTTTCGAGAGTCAGTGTGGCCAATAAAACCCAAATAAGAGAGTAGATGCTGCCTACGTGTAAATAGGCTACCGTAGCCTGCCGGACCTGGGTTGCCAAGAGAGCAACTGTCAAAGTTGAGCTTGAGGTGCCCATAGTGAAGATCTATGGATTTTCGTGGGCCTTATTTCTATCAAGGATGCCATTTGTGAAGGAAATCCGTGTGACATGGTGTTTGAAAGTTTTGATGTTCTTTGCCCAAAAACTAACCAAGGCTTTGTTGAGATCCTTTAGGGTATTGGCTGTATTCTCCTTTCCTTCAGAGGTTTTAGAGTTTTTTCTGATCCAAATCACCATTAGTTGCAGCAACTCCTGCTCGCCAAAGGAATAAGGCGGCAGCCCTCCACGAGGGGGGGGGGAGGAATGTGTACACTTGGCCACGTGCAAGAAGCTAACTCTCAATGTACAAAGAGGTGTTCACTGTTCTCCTCTGCTGGTCTGCACATGACTCATCTGTTAGGAATAGGAATATCCCTTTTTATAACTGGTCAACCGCAAGGGTCCTCTTGGATATGGCAATTCAGCAAAAGACATGGATTTGGGGGGGATGGAGGTAATCCAAGCTTTGTTGGATAAAGAAGGTGGTGAGTGGGCGCGGGTAGGTGGTTGAAGGAGATTGTGATGGAAATATGAGACCGTAAATTTCGATGAAGGAGAAGGCTTTCATATGATATAAGCCTCACCTGCTACAGGGAGGTAGATTGATTGTAGCAAGGCTGATAGTGTCGTGAAATCCGTAATTGCATGCTCTGGCAGGGCCGTTCTGAAATTTTGGCTCCATACTCTTGATGCCCTAAATGCTCAAGTAGATCAGCCACCATGGCTTCCCGATCCATGGTCACAAGGAAGAGGTTGTGGAAGTGGACCTAAAGAGTAGAGTTGCCGATCCATAAGTCAATCCAAAACTTTACTCTGACGGATCTCACCCTGAATTGAATATTGACTGAAAGTGCTTGAAGGTGGCAACTAAGGAAAGCCACTCCCCATAGGAACATCCATTGGAAGTGCTGCTTGGCAACCAAGACTAAGCTTCATAATGGTGTTTTGGTCAAACAACTTCCTGCAATAGGTGGTTCTCTTGAACTGCGAAGCACCTCCACCATTTTTTTTATTAAGTATGTTGACTTTGTATTAAGAGAAGTATGTGTACATATATGCAAAAAATGGATACCCACATGTTGGGAGCTCTATACTAAAAACCACCTAGCCAGTGGTGGGCAAAAAGCCATACAAGCACAGTGGTCAAAAAACACCCCAGAAACAGAGGGCTTCTTAAAGGGCCGGTGGCAACAGACTTAGACAGCCGCCATAGCTGCACCTTCTTTAGCAAGAGCGTCTGCCGAGTGGTTGGCCGTGCGCCAAATATGCACCCAATAAACCTGTGTAAACCTGCAAATGTTGGAGATATCACCAAAAGCTGAAGCGAGACGCGAGGGTGGGGTGGCCTCACCCGAAGTCCTGGAATTACATTGGAGGAGTCTCCCTCCACCACTAGGGAGGATCCCCAAAACGGATTAAAGTGTCTGAGGCCTTCTAATAAGCGCCACCACCATTATCCAAAAAGAGCCATGTTGCATTTTTTTAGGCTTGGGATATCAAGGTCCCCCTACTTCTTGGGAAGGCAAACCTTGTCCCAAGGCTATAAGTTAAAACTTGTGGTTGTCTTCCATACCCTACTAAAAAAAGTTACTCATAAGTCTGTTAAGACGAACTATGACAAGGTAATTTGGAAGAGGGGCCTTTGGTAAACAGGGACATTGGAGAGGGTGGCCTTGACTAGTGTTAGGCCCCTTGCCATTGAGAGAAATCTGCCTTTCCATGCTGCTGGTTTGCATTGAAAATTTTCAACAGTGGGATTCCATAATTGTTTTGTCAGCTTACCAATACAGAGAGCTAAACCTAGGTATTTGGTGGGCAGACAATCAACCCTGCAGCCCAAATACCGGGCACGAACTTAAACAGTCTGGGGGTTAGTTGCCACTCCCATGATTTGTCATTTCGTGATATCGATCTTAATTCTGCAGCAACCTCCAGGCATCTTAGGAAAAGCCACATGGTATCTATTTTTTGTTGGGTTGCATTACAAAATATGAGGGTATCACCGGCATATTGGAGGCATGAGATCATTGGCCTTGGTTGCCTACCCTAAAGCCTTCCAAAAGGCCCTATTGGTAGAGCATTTCAATAGATCAACTAAAGACCTCGATAGAAAAGAGGATCGGGTGGAGCCTTTCAATAGCTCTAGTTTGCTGGTAGAGTTTGTGTCTTGAGACTCCATTACACTCTATGTTAACCGATATAGTAACTTACAAGGGTTTGGTGGTCTTGATGCAATGAAATGTGCACAATCTATAATGTTTCATGCTTTTAATGCTCCTTTTGAAGTTTGAGAGTGGATGTCAAGCATTGCCTGGATCTTGACAAATGGGGTCCATGTCTGACTGATGTTGTGCCCCATCATTTGGGTATTGGAATATTTTCTTGATAGCTGGTAACATGTATGTGACTGACTGCAGAATTGTCATTGCCTAATAGAGATTTTAGTGGTTATTCAATTTATAGGTGAGGGTCATGAAGGCCTCTATGAGATCCTAACCAACTTTGTGGCGTCACTTAACTCAATAGCTTTGGTTAGCACTTCAAGTTTTTGCAATCTTTACCTTTAAGGAAATGCTCAGAGCTCAACCTATTCTAAAGTTGATCACTAGTAGATGGGTGATCCTTTTATCTATGCTTTATTCTTCGATTGGATAGCAGTTTCAAAGTCATTGGACTTGCTAACTTCTATAAAAAAAGAAGATAATATAGTGCAGTTTGTTTCTTTCAAGACATTTTCAATCTCAAGCATGATCTATTGTGAGTTTGTGGCATCTCTGATACCAGCTCCAATTTACCATTCCTACTTGTAATAGGGGCCATGACTTTGGTTATGCTCATAGACTTGATAGTTGGAATGGTATTTGGTTCTTCTCTAAGATTTAATGGTTTTCCTCTCTTTCTTTCTCTCTGATAAAATTTCATGGCTTGACTCCCATTCACGCTTTTAGGGATATGATACTTGTTACTGTCTACAAGATAACTAAAAGATCATATCTTATTGTTGATTTTCTGTTATTAACATGGCTTGGCCCATCCTACACTAGAAAAGTTAAATATAGTAGTTATTGTGAGGAGATGGATGAAACCAACATACTTTTTTTGTGAAGTTATAATCTTGTTGGGTTTTTGTTATATGAGGTATTTCATGAACATATTGAGCATCCCATCGAGTGACATAGTACATGGTCAGTGTTTAAAAACACGGAACCAGGCATGGGGCACGTCCAAATGGTTTGCTAAGTCCTGAGTTTGATCAGTCTATACTCTGAGGAGAGACTGGTTTTCTTAAATACCCCGATAGACTGGTCAAGATTATGTTAGACTCAACCAGACTCGGTCAATACTTGGGTCAACTAAGTCAGGTCATCTGGAACTCGCTCCCTACTGTTTTTGAGTGACTTGAACAACCTGAGTTGGACTCACTGAGTTTTTAAATACTTCTGGTCAGAATGAAGTGCTATGAAATGACCTAACATGTCACTTGTAGGAGTCTTGTTTTTTCAATTTCTCACAAGACAATTTAGGCTTTCTTGCTTTATGGGCTGTTTGGATCCCTGAGTTTGCAAACTCGGGTTTTGCATACTCAAGACATATCTCAATCCAGAAAATTGTTTGGCTACTTTTTTATTGCTAAAATCAGATTATTACTAAGCAAAAAGTACTTCTTAAAGCAACAAAAGTTAAGGGATTGTATACCATGAGACCATTTACCTTTGATACATGGAGGTTACAATTACTTACAACCATCTGATGTGAAATTTGATAGCTTGGATGTTTCACAAAGTTCAAGAAAATTTCTTTTGAAGTTTGAGCTTGGTCAATGGAATAATTGCAGCCACCCAATTTCACATCCAATGGTCAAGATTAATGTGACCACCTTGTACCAAAGGTAAATGTTCTCATTCTATACTTTACCAAAAGTTAAAACCTGTCTTATGCATAAAATGATTATACATAAGCAATCTTTTATTCACTTGGGGTGTTAGAAACACAAAGACCGACGCATGTACGCACACACACATCTATAATGCTAGAAGAATATAAACTTCATATTAGTATCGTATAATAATATTTGTAATAAAATATTGCTAAAACAAAATGCCATTAGCATTATAATAAGTCTTAAATATAATGTGCAATATTAATGTAATACAATATAATAAATAATGATAGCATATTATTAATATTAATATTAGCATTAACATTGTTGTTATTTTCAGAAATATACACTCAAAAGTAAATTAGAAGTATTATGAATATTAGATATCATGATATATAATATTATAAGAATAATATATTAATATCACTATCTTATAATGATATAAGTAATGCAACATTATTAAAACAATTAATATGATAGTATGAAAAACAAAATATGATTAATACCATATTACTATTAGAATAAGTCTCAGTAACTTATATTAGTTGCAGAAATTATTGTTATTAGTATTATGATATTATAATAATTTTGCTATTGTAATATTGTAACAAGAAAATGTTAAAATAATGTTCTTATAATAATAAATAATAGTATCTTATATTAATTATAAATATTATGAAAATGTATAAGTTTAAGTAATAAACCAGTGACACCAAAAAGGGGATTGGCATAACTTGAGTTCCATTCAAAAGCTATCACCAAACAACTCTTTCCTAATAACCAGGTTTGGCAAAACCAAGGTTTAGCATAATCAAGTTGTAATTCCAAACCTAGGTTTGCATATTCTAAGGGTCCAAACAACCCATTAGGTGAGAAAAGCAAACCCACCAACACCAAAGTAATGATGAAAGAGACAATAAAGAAAAGGAACAAGCTTTTTTTGATTATGGATAATTCACTACTCATGTTAAAATTGTGTATTTTTATTTGAGATATACAATTCCGCACCTTGTGAAAATGATATTCAAGGTTTTCACCTTCAAATCAATTTATTCTGAAGTCACATAAAGGCGATCTTTTAAATGTGATGTGAGAATGTCTCACTTGACACGGTTAACATCTTCAAAAAAAAAAATGTCTCACTTGACTCAGTTTTTCTAGATTGATGGTTAAGACGCCACTCAGAGTTTAATGAACTATGATGTATCATGTATGAAGCATGAAAACAATGTTGCCGGATGTGATAACGTGTGGGAATTTCTATTGCTCTTATGTGAGTGTGGTGAACTGCATGAGTTAAATAGATCTTAGGAAGCATAGTAAACATTTTGACAAGGATCTTATGAGTATTGACAAAAACTATATCAAAAGTTTTCCTTAGCTGCATCCACATCTGTAACGGGAGATAGCTCCCACATTTCTATACTTGGACTGATTGTTTAACAAAGACCTCTACATGCGAACTGGTGTATCATAGATATTTGTTTATAGAAGTTTGATTTGCACTGGTGTTTGCATTTTTGGGGTCGATCTTATACTTCATGTTTTTGTAGGAATTAGTTACTCTCAGTTCTCATCCATGGATAGAGTCCCCAACTATTTCCAATGCTGGGAAACATCTCACAGCTGTGGAGTTTCACTCCATTCTCCAGATTGCAGGTGGCTGATTTAAATCTTTCTTATGAGGATTCCTTATTTTTCCTATTTGAATGTTTGCGGCTCTTAATATTCGTTTGGGAAATTTGAAATATATATGAGTTGCTTATGATGACTTTGTCTTGATTGCCCTTAGGGGGGAACTACAAGAAAGATGGAACCTTCCAGGGATCAGACCTGATTTCGTTACGTGAATGTGGAGTGGGCCCTAGGGATTCTAATCTTTATGACAAATTTATTCTATTGGATGCAAGAAATGTATATGAGACAAGAATTGGGAAGTTCCAAGCCCCAAATATTGAGACCTTGGAGCCAAAAATTAGGCAGTATAGTGATCTACCAACTTGGATAGACAATATTTCTGAGCAGCTGCATGGTAAATGCATTCTCATGTAAGTATTGGCATTTCTGTTTGTAATTGTGTTGAATATGTAATTGTTTCCATGTGATGTCCACTACTGATGAAATGAAGCTTTAATAAAGATAGATGACTTTATCATGATTTTACTTAGTATTCAGGAACCATTGTGCACTTATAACTTGTAAAGATACCTTATCAAGCAAATGAACTGTGGGACTATGTGAATTGGTTGATAGGCATTTGCTATGTTGGAATACCGGTGCACTTTCTGTTATCAATAGTTTAACAATGTAACATCGTCGGTTCGAACCTTCCCATTTCTTGTTGGTCTACTTGTTTCTTTCCTCTTGGAAAATCAGTCAATATGCGTAGCCTTTCATTTTATTTATATCTGCCAGTGGGGATGTTTATCTATTCTACAGATAATAAGCCACAATTGAAAAGGTGAACACATGACATTAAACTAGATGGGAAGCCTAATTGAAGAAGGAAAGTAGGGCAGGTAATATATAGAGAGAGATCTAGTCTAGTGTAGAACCCTCTTAAAAATTTATGCTTGTGTAATCTCTCTCTCTCTCTCTCTCTCTCTCTCCAAAACCTGACCTTTTAGGAGGCCTCTTAAAATTTCTGGATGGGTAACCTCCTCCTTTTCTCTCGATGTATGTAATATCCTCTCTCTCTAATCCAAAATAGTAACCTATCATATCAAGAAACTTCCTTAAATTTCTTCATGGGTGATCTTTCCCCTCTCTTTCCTCAGGATTAGGATTTTGCACCTCCTTTTTTATTGATTATTTTTGAGAAATGTTTTCTCTGCATCCCAAGCGTACCAGTTCACCATAGTTGAAGCAACCAACCAAAGCCAAACTTCTTTCATTCCGTAGTTGAAGCGACTAAAACCGAAACTTCTTTGGGCCATACTTGAAGCAGTTGCTTTTGCCTCGCTGTAATTGAAGAACCTACTATTTAAACTTCTTGACTTGGCCTTGGTTGAAACTACTTTTTGCCATGGTTGAAACTACTTTTTCTCGGTGGATATTCCTGGGTGCCAACCGACTGGGATCCATCAGGGCCAGAACTGGCCTGAGCCCACCCCATTTTTTTTCCGGCTAGCCTGGGCCTGAAAATATGAACAAGTTGTGGCCTAGGGCAGCCCCAATTATGTCATTGAGGCCTGAATTTGGTGCGACTTGGATATGAATTGGGCTAAGCCATGCTCAAGGTTGTGTATATAACATGTATATAAACCAGTGTTCTAAATGATTGAAAACGACTGCGCGACCATGGAACGCTGGTCCTTGGTGATCTGAGTGACTCGGGCGTGTCTGAGTTGACTCGAACAAGTTTGTGCCAAGCTGGCTACAGAGCAAAAAACCCCCAAAAAAAATTGAGGAAAAAACCCAAAAATTGGGTAATCTTAGGAAAAACAATAGAGATAAATAACATGAAATGTATATGAAAGATGAGAAAAACATTTTAAAAAAATATAACAAATAGAAAAGTGGTGAATGATAAAAGCATAAAAAGTATATACAAAATTAAATATAAATCAATTATTATTGATTGAGTCAAAGATGGAATCAATTATGAATCGAAGTTTATGATTAATTATAACGCAATTATATCTGTCCCCTAAGTTGGAGGTTGTTCTGAGATCGACTCTTGGGTGAGTCTAAGTTAGACTTGCTTGAGTCAGCAAACATTGACATAAGCACTTTATATAAATACAGAGTGTATATATGCATGCTTTATGTACACTATTTGTATATCTATCAATGTTTAAAACTCGCCGATCCGGATCGGGAGATTCCGATTGAGAATCGTTCCTAATCGGTATAGTTGCCATATGGTATTGAGAGCTGGCCTTCTTGCTAGGATCATCAGATCCATCTGACAGAATCAGGCGATCCAGCTGACGGAATCGGTGGATGAACCAAAGTTGGATAGATCCACCAATAATTCATATAGGCAACTATTTTTCCACTTCTTACAACTTTTCAGTTGCAAAATTCGGACGATTGGATCAACTCCCAAAATTTAGGTCTTCAATGGGGTTGCCTTGTCGGAGTCTTAACGGTGGATCAACTCCAAAGATGAGGCATGCAAATCCCCAATCGCTGTGCAATGTGTCTGATGGAGGCGGAACAAATTCACATTTGTTCATTCACTGCAGTATTGCAAGTCAACTGTGGGAAGACCTGCTTCAATTATTCGGTTGGTCTCGGGTGACTCCCGAATCAGTTCCGTAGCTCTTTCACCAGATGCATTTCTTACCTTGGCCCAAATTAGGCACTATGCTTTGAATGGCTGCTGTGGCAGCAACCTTATGGACAATTTGGAGAGAATGCAACCACATAATCTTCTAGGGATAGAAGTCTCATCGACAGACCTTAAAGGAGACCATCAAATCCATGGTGATATTTTGGGCCACCAACCACCCAATTCAAGCTCCTCTCTGTATTTGACCTTCATCATAATTGGACTACCATCCTTCACCATAGGCCCATGTACCCCTGCTCTTCCCTCTAGAGACCACTAGAAATTGGCCAAACCAAACTCAATTTCGATGGTTACTCTCTTTGCAACCCTTGTCCGGCGGGTATCAGGGGCATCTTCAGGAACCACGAAGGAGCCTGCCTTCTCTCATTTGCCTCTTCCATCGGCCATGCGGATTCCACCACAGCGGAAGCCCATGCGCTCTTGGAAGGCCTCAAAAACTTCAATCCCACTTGGAGCACAATTTTGGTTGTTGAGGGTGACTTAAGAAATGTTATCTCCTGGGCCTCATGAGAGGCTACTCCTCCCTAGAGACTTATGACCGTGTTTGATTAGATTTTAGACATTTGCAGGCATACACAGGTCTTATGGAAGCGTACTTGGAGAGAGGCCAACCAAGCGGTTGACACACTGGCTAAGGAGGGTGCATCCCAAGCGATGTCTTAGAGCATCTACTGAAGATTTTTGCATCACCATCCATGTTTTGTATTACCGAGTTCCTGCTTGTATAGCAGTTTTTGTATGTGCCACATCCTCGGTGGTTGTATAGCGCTTCCATGCTTTGGATAGCAATTTTTTGTAATATGTATAATCTTTTACTTAATACAATGTTAACAGTTTCAAAAATAAATTTAGACGATCAAATCAATAATTTGGCTGAATTATTTATCAAATCATCCATATAATGCAAGTAAAATGCATTCTATCGATCAAGCCCAACTTTTTGATATCGATATGGCTGAAATCAATACGAAATCTCCATTTTTGTGCAGTTTTTGCAAAACCCACACAATCTTTGTTTCTCCCCCAGTTTTGAACTAAATTTCTTGAAGTTTGGTTCTATAGCAAGCTCTTTCAACCATCTACAGCATCAAATCGTCAATGAGCGATGAGCGATTAAACCCACATAAAAATTTCAGTTTTTGGGGTTCCTATTTCTTAATTTGAGGAGTCACAGTTTTTGATTTTGAATCTTCAAATTTTGGTGGGGCTACTTTAGGAATCATCTATAAAAGAAATTTATATTGTCATTTTGTATTTTTTTTGTTTTGATTTATTTTTTCCCTGATTGAGGGTTTTTGTGGGAGGTTTTGGGCAAAATCCGGCAAATTGATCATTTTTATTTTTTATTTTTTTCAACTACATCTGTTCACATTGGGTTCAAACTAATCCGCATTCAGCATTCTTCAATATTACTGATTCAATTTAAGGTCTAAAACCCTAGTATTGTGTAGATCGAGCCCCACAAAATTTGGGTATTTTTGCTTGCTTTAGGGTTACTGAAATTTCGGATAAAAAAAAGTTTTGACAAGTTCTACAATTGCATTTGGGGTTTTGTTTGATTTCATGCTGGGAAGGATGGATACCACTCATTAGTTTTTTTTTTTATAACTCTATCTATTTTCATTGCTGGATTTTAGGTTGTTTGGAAAATAGCTCCCCTTTTTAAGAAAATTTTATATATTTTGATGTTATATTGTGAATTTCTTTTAAGAATTTTTAGAAACAAAGTTTGACCTTTTTTTGACTAAAGTTATGTCGAGGCCACTTATTAGGCCATCATGAAGAGGTCTGCGTCTCCCTCCGCTCCTTGACTAGAACAAGATCTATAACCTTTACGCCAAACCCTTACCTTCTCAACCACTGCTTTCACCTTCTCAACCACTGCTTCCACCAGCTCGGGGACCCAAGCTGACCCTCCAGAAGGCTCAGGTCGCACAAAAGGCTTCGTTCGCACAGGTTGTAGCCTCAGCCCTGCCCTATCCTCCCCCAGCTCCCTGTGCCTCACCACCCCTCTCTGGTGTTATACCTGCAACCTCGGGGACCTCTTCTCTGTTTCTCCTCTTCATCAAATCCAAACTTCTTTCTTCCCTGGTGGGAAGCTTTCTACCAAGACGGGACGACGTCAGGTGGTTAGAGAAATGGGCTCAACGGCTTTGGGCGGAGCTCAATCTCGCCTGCCGCCGCATCTCTAGCGGCGAAATACTTTTCCCTTCGCAAAAAAGTGCCCATCGAGCTCTACAAGAGTACCCCCCCCACGCATTCAAAGGGGATCAAAGAAGTGGTTTGGCATCAGGTCAAAGTCCTAAGAATTCCAAGAAGAACATTGGAAAGGTTTTGGGGCATCAGAGCTGAATTATTACTGAGATTGCTGTAAAGAATGGTGCCAAGGACAGTGAGTTACACACTTGGTGATGAAGAGGTTGTTGGAGCAGCTAGTTAAACATATTGTAGAGATTTCCTCAAGGAATATCCTTTGACGCAAGGCTTGTGCCCTCTGAAATTCCAAGAAGAGAATTTAAAGGGCGGTAGGATTAGCTGAGTCAAAATGTTAACAAAGAATTACTGAGGGTCTACAAATTTTACTTTAGGAAGCTAGGATTGTTCATATTTTTATTTCCCTTGTGTTAAGCTTCAGTATATTGTGTATTGGATGGAATTCATTGCTTAGTTTGAATCCTCAAATGATTATAATCTGGGCTAAAACGTGTCTGCATAATCGTCATCGAGGTCCATCACTATTTTCTAATTGGTCAATGGTCATCAATCAATAAAAGCGAAATGGAAAAATACTCCCACACATTATCTTTTATGGATAAGGTTGGGCATAAGCATTTGTTCGAACTTCCCAATTTTATTGCGTATTGTCGTTATTGGGATTATAACCTAGAACCTATTTGCTGTTTAGAAAAAAAAACGTGGAAACTATTTGCTCAATGTTGCTGTATAATGCTTCATTAAGAACCCATCTGCTTTTCTCTTTTTCTTTTTCCTAGTTGGATGATCGTGGTTTTTTTGGTAATCTTTAGACATCATACGTAGCAAGCGCTATCTAACTTGTGTGACTTCATCTACAATTGCAGGTACTGCACTGGTGGAATAAGATGTGAAATGGCGTCTGCTTATATTAGGATGAAAGGTTCTGCTTTTGAGAACGTTTACCAGGTAGGGAGTATCTTTTTGCTTAACGATAATCACATGAAAAGAAAAAAATTATGAGGTTGGAGGGTGCTATTTACAACCTAAGTATGGTGGGAAGTTATCCTAAAGGCTTCCATGGGATCCTTAGGATTTTCCTTTATTTGCTTGACAATTTACCAATGAACCTATGATTACAACAAATATTTATTGCAGAATTATCTCCAAATGGACCAATTTGTCAACGATCTCCCACACTCACGTCCAGGCCAGCTATTGACAGTTAGGGACCGTCTTAGCTAATGCATGAGAGCATTTTAGATCCCATTTAGATTTAGTTGAAGGATTCAATTGATGAATTGTTGATGCAGCCCATAATATTATTCTTGAGTATCTAGATGAGAAAAACAAGGTTAAAATTTACAAGGTGAACCGCAGAAGGGCAAAATAGTTATTGAATTTATATCTTTTATTTATTTCTTGAGTCATTTTATTTACTAGCGTCATGAATAGTAATTTCTAGATTGAGCCTATGATAGAGTACCTTGAGATTTGATTTGGTGGGTGTTGGAAAAAGAAGGAGTCTCGAGATACTATATTGACTTGATGAGAGATATGTATGAGGGAGTGCTAACTAGTGTACGAACAACTAGTGGAGAGACGAGTGAGTTTTCAGTAACAATGGGTCTGCATTAGGGGTTCGCATTCAGGCCATACCTATTTATCTTAGTTATGAACGACTTAACTAGGCGCCTACAAGATGAGGTACCGTGGTGCATGTTTTCCCTGGACGACATAGTTTTGATTAATGAGACCCGAAATAACGTGAATACCAGTTAGAACTTTGAAGGGATGCTCTAGAATCTAAATGTTTTAAAGTTAGCCGGACTAAGACAAAGTATATAGAATGCAAGTAATAATAGGAGTAGATATGAGGAAGTAGTTAAGATTGATGGTCAATAAATACCAAAAAGAGCGCACTTTCGATATCTTGGATCGATAATCCAGGAAAATTGAGAGATTGAGGAAGATGTTGCACATAGAATTAGAGCTGGGTGGGCAAAATGGAGATGTGCAACCAGAGTTTTATGTGATTGCTGCATATCAATAAAGCTGAAGGGCAAGTTCTATAGGACAGTTGTGAGACCAGCTTTACTTTATGGGGTGGAATATTGGATAGTCAAGAAATAGAATAGTGTAGCTAAGATGATGATGTGAGGATGGATGAGTGATAGACAAGAAGGGATAGAATTCAAAATGAATACATTCGAGAGAATATAGGTGTGAGCGTGTAGCACCAATAGACGATAAGATGAGAGAAATTTGAGAAAGTAGACTTAGGTGGGCTGGCCATGTGCTACGTAGACCCAGTATAACACATATTAGGAGGTGTGAATTAGTTAAAGTGGAAGGCTCAAAAAGGGCAAGGGGTAGGCTTAGAAGGACATGATTATATGTCGTGAGAAAAGTTATGGGGATTTATGGCCTCATTGAGGGTATGTTTCTTAATAGAGCAGAATGGTGGACCGAGATTCGTGTAACCGACCCCAATTGGTTGGGAAAAAGGCTTTGACGATAATGCTGAAGTAGTAATTTCTAGAATTTTTGTCTTTCTTTTTACTTAAAGTCTTTTCTAATGAATGATCATGATTAGATTAGATGGATGGCCACAATGTTTCAAAACGCGGACTGCCCAATGCTTAGGCGGTCCAGAAGGCCTGGGTGCATCACCCAGGCCAAGGTGGCCATACTAAGTGGTGGTCTCGGGGAAGCCGCCTAAGCGGTATTGCACTCGCCGAGGTGGGCACCCATCGCCCAGCCCTGGGCGGCTGCCCAGGGCTTGCGCCCTGCTTAGGGCGGAAATGACTTTTTTTTAGGTTTTATTGAGCTTTTTTGAAAAATAAAAGCTTTTAAGGGTGGGTTTTAAGTTCATTTGAAACCTAAACCCACAAGAATCCATTTGAGAGATAGAGAAACCTCAAAAAAACTAGATTTTGTAATTTTCATTGGATCAAAGTGTTTCTCAAAGTTATGGGAAATAGATCCAAACATCACCTAGGTATATTAGATTTAGTTTTGGAGTTTTTTAATCCTTTTAGAGGGTGTTTTTGAATATTTTAGCATAAAAAAACTTATTAGAGGTGGAAGTTTGGAGTTCGAGCAATTAAAGTAAGTCCAAAACTTTATTTTTAGATTGCTTGTTTTATTTTGAGATGTCTTCTTCAGGATCTAGTCGAAGTGGTGATCCGGGATGGAAATATGGATATAACTTGAATCCGAATGACAAAAATTGCATAAGATGCAATTATTGTGAAAAAGATAGAAAATTGGGCATAAACCAGTTTAAGAAACATCTTGTCGGTATTAAGGGGGATGTTGCCCCTTATAAAAATATTCCTGAAGCTATCAGAGACGAGATTCAACGATATATGAGTTTTGTAAAACAAATATAGGAATAAAATCATTGTCATTTGAATAGGTCTATTTCTGGTTCTATTAGAAGAAGCCATCCGGGTTGGAAGTATGGTCATAACCCGAAACCAAACAACAAAATTTTTATAAGGTGTAATTTTTGTGAAAAAGATACCAAAGGGGGTATTAACCGATTCAAAACATACCTTCTTGGTATTAAAGAAAATGTTGCTTCTTGTAAAAAAGTTCCTGAAGCTATTCGGGATGAGATTAAACAATTTTTGAATTTAGAAGAACCAAAAAAAGATGAAAATTAGCCTTGTTCTATGGAAATATTTTCTCCAAGTTCTTCTAGAAGTGATGATCCGGGTTGGAAGTATGGTTATAACCTAAAGCCGAATGACAAAAATCATATTAAATGTAATTATTGTGGAAACGATACTAATAGGGCTATTTACTTGTTCAAAAACACCTTGTCGGTATTAAAGTGGTTGTTGCCCCGTGTAAAAATGTTCTTGAGCCTACCAAGGAAGAGATTATACAATGTTTGAGTTCAGAGAAGCACAAAAAGATAGAAAAGGTAGAGCAGCCAGGACTGTTAGGGCCTCATCTGCACATAGTAAGAGGGAGGTAGAAAGCGAGAAGGAAGAAGAGGCAGATTAGAAGAAATAGATGAGGACGAGCGTTATGTTGAAGAGCGAGATGACTTTGATGATGAAGGCTTCAAATCTGTTGCATATGATGAGGCTTACCCTACTCCTTCTGATGATGATGATGATGATGACTGAAGAATGAAGAGTTGAAAGATGCTTGAGTGCTTGACTCTTAGTGTTGACTGTTGAGTGTTGACTATTGTGTGACTTTGTGTCCTAAACTGTATATTTTCTTAATTTCTGTATTTTTTTATTCTTATTTTTAGTTTCTATTATTTTACTATTGTGTGTATTAGACTATCAGTGTATGGTTTTACTGTTTTGCATTGTATGAAGATATGGATTATGGTCTTATGAATTATCAGAATTCTCTTCTTAACTTCTCCTCAATTCCTCATTCATGGAAATATTAATTATGGATTATGGATAGAATATCAAAATTCCAATATTTGTGGTTAGAATATCAAAATTCTCCTCATTTGTATCAAAATTCTATATTTTTTATTTCAACTGGGGCGCCCAAGTTCTGGGTGCCCACCTAGGCATTGGGCGGCCTGGACTGCCACGGCCGCCTAGGTGCCACCTAGTGCTTTTTGAAACATTAGATGACTATGATTAAGTCTTGTTTAGGGTTTTCTTATATAAGGGATGTACCTAAGTATAATAAAGTATCTTGTTTTGGACTTTTATTCAAAAGCCTAGAGCTGCTAGTACTCCTTTTATCTCTAATTTTTGCATCTCTCTAAGTTTGGATCTGCCCTATCTTCTTCTTTGCTAAACCCTGGCTCCAAACTGCTATGTCTACGCCAATTGTTGACCACTTTGCCTAGCGGCAAGCCCTAAGATTGAAGCCCCTTAATCAATATCCATCCATGAATCACGAAGGCCTTGCACCTTCAGTCTTTATCTGACCATTGTTCAACGCATAACATCCATGTTAATTTAAGGAAAATGTGTTTTTCTTATTGTTTTCCCATAGATTCCCATTTATTTATTTATCTAGTCCATACAATCCAATTATCCATTGGCTGATAGTGGCCAATTCTTTTCCCTCTTTGGCTAAAACACTTTTAAGAAAATTCTGAAGATTGAATTATGACCAATTCATGTGAAATAAGCTTAAAATAATTCCCTCGATATCGAAGTGTAGTGGCAGGGCCACCACGGAGAAACATGTGGTTTGTCCCTTCCCAGTTCCTTGTGAGGGCCATATTTATGTCTACCAATAGTTGGCTTGTTATTTATACATACTGGTATCAATAATTATGTTTGTACTTGGGGAGTGTTTTTCTGTAGTTTTTATGGTGGGTGAGGGCCGTAGTGATGTGGTGTAGAAGCAAAACACGGCTGTGATGTTCTGGTAAGTTGCAAAACACTCTCCAAACAAGTGCTTTGCTGGCAAAATCAACCTTTTTTTGAAATGTCAAACAATTGATATTAGTGATATAGATATTTTTTAGGTACTTTGTTGAACATTTGGTGAGAATTGTCGTTTCAATTGATTCAGTGGTTTTCTTTGCAGCTTTATGGTGGTATTCAAAGGTATCTGGAGCAGTATCCAGATGGTGGATTTTTCCATGGAAAAAACTTTGTTTTTGATCCCAGGTGTTCTTCCAAGATTCCGTTTACATTATAATTGCTTATGAATACTATGTGGTTTGGTTTGGAATGTGGAATTTGACTTTTATGATTATATGTGCTTTGTAGAATATCAGTTGGAAGTTCGGATAAAAAGATTGTTGGTTCCTGCTTACTTTGCGGTGTCCCGTTTGATGATTACTCATCACGTTGCCGATGCCATCATTGTCGAATGCTGGTCTTGGTTTGCAATATTTGTCAGGTTTGAAACATGGATTCCTTCCATTATATTTACACAGTTGAACTCATGTTCATTGATCAAATTGTTGATTAGGAAATTATAATCAAATAGACTGTGGAAACCAGTGTCCATAGGGGTCATGATCATCCAGCAAAATGATGAACAGGGATGGTGAGAGTTTAGCCCCTGCCATTCGGGTCATGTTCTTTTGTGGTGGGTTCCACTCTCTCCATCACCATGCCTCATTTTGATGGACGATCATAACCCCAATGGATTATGGTTTTCTGTAGGCACATTGGAGTATAGTATATTCACTGATTTCTTTATTAATTCTTAGCAATTGTTTGCTTAGTCGTAATCAGTGATGATCCCCCAAGCTTGGTATGGATCCATGTTAAGCCTTTCTACAATTCTATTGGAAATCATGCAAGCAGCCAAACTAACACATTTAGGGCAGTTTACATGGAGATCTATACCGGTTTTAGTTTGTAGTATGTGTATCGGTGTCTAGTACTTCATCCCAGAGCCTGGTGTGATGCAACATTTTGTACAGCTATTAAACTTACTATCTACATAAATCATATAAGAACTTCAAAAAATATAAAAGGAAATTTAAAATTTCAACTTAAAAATATAAATTTATTTTATGAAAGACATGAAAATGTCTGCATTTCTATTCATTTATTTTTCAAAATTGTGCTTTTTAGACCTTATTAATAATAGTATTTTGCATAATGTATGCCAAACATCTTTAATATATCAGTAGAACCTTTGATATTAAAGAAGTTGGCTGCAAGTTCAAATCCCACAAAGGGTGATTTACCAGTGTTCAAGAAGGGAGGTTTGGCTGCCTAGGGAGTGCCTAGATACCTCGGCTGCCTACACATAAATAGGTGTTTTAGGCCCTTGAAGATGATATTGGGGAGTTTTGTCGGTTACTAAAAACCCCCTGATTAAATGTATAGAACATTTATTTTCATTTAAAAACATTGTTTTACAATCATCTGTGTGTATTATTTTATTGTGTAGGTCAAACTTAGACATACATGATTGCGAAACTTGAATTGAAGACTGAAACCTAATAAAGTAAAACAAAAACCTACTCGAGTTTGTTGATATCCTTTCAGGATTGAGTTACTCAATCTTAATGAAATGTCAAAAAAACTCAATATAAAACCCACACTCAAATGAGAGAGAATATTGAGAAAAAGAAAATCACCATCGTCATCATTGGAACCTTCTTTCAACTATTTGGGGTCGTCTATACAAATCCCGGTATGCAGTTCTCTTCTATCAAGGGCCATTCCCTCAATGAGGCTATAATGTGCCATATCTTTTCTCGCTACTTTCAACCATGTCCTTTTGGGCCAATCCCTTGTTTTTTTTTAGCCTTTGACTTGAACCAACTCGCACCTCCTACTTGGTGCTGTACTGGGTTGGCATATCAACATCCTCATCATCTCAGCTACACTTATCTTATCGGTATGTTGTTTCTTGATCGCGCAACATTCTGCCCATAAAGCAAAGCTGGTCTCATAGCTGTCCTATAGAACTTGCCCTTCAACTTCATTGGTATGCGGCGATCGCATAAAACTCCAATTGCACATCTCCTCGCCCACCCGGGTCTAATTTTATGTGTGACATATTCCTCAATCTCGCAATTTTCTTAGATTATCAACCCCAGATATCGAAATTGTGCTCTTTTTGGCATTTCTTAGCCGTCAATCTTAACTACTTCCTTGTCTCTAGACTTTTTATTACTAAATTTGCATTCTATATGCTCTATAGTTCAGCTAATTTTAAAACCAATTGAGAAAAAGAAAATCAGAGCCTAATATTCATAAATATCACAGAATCCTAAACCAAGAAATGAAATACACAAAGCTCTCTAAACCCCAATGAACTGGGCTCAAATCAATGATCTTTGGTTGCCGAAAGACCTCTTTTGTAACTATATCAAGTTGCAAAAAGTTTCACATTAAATACTTTTTATTTCTTGCGAAATTGGACAGTTTGAAAAAAAAAATTAATCATCATAAAAAGCTTAAAATCTTACTTTTGAGATTGTTTTTCATGGAGAATATGTGCACAAAAGTTTTGGGTGGCTAAAATGATTCCCCAAATCCTTTCCCTCCCTTTTTGGGGGAGGAAATTGTCGATTTTTGCCCTTGGATGAGAGTCCTCTACCAAGTGTATCATCATGCCACCTTGGTGGCCCTAGGGCCCTAAGTACATTTTCGAATGGGACCCTGCCTAGGCCGCATTTGGTTCGGATTGCCCCCTATGCCGGCGGCCAGGCAGGCAATTTTTCATTCATTGTGACTTACGTTTTACAAATACTAAAACCCATGTATGTTTCAAATTGGCCCTTTTTTCGAGTCCTGTGTGTGATCATTTACTCTCATTACTAGGATAATAGCAATTGCATATAAAACGTATGGATGTTTTAAATGAGATTTTCTTTTTTTTAGACCTTTGTGGATTTACTGTTTTACTTGTGGGTTTACATGTATTGCACGTAGAAATTAAGTAGGCAATGACATAAATATTGTGGTATATTTGCCATAGTTAAGAGTACATGCAATGAAATAGTATTTTGATATGCGATAGGTCTTCACACAACTAATCACATCTTCTTGCAATGCGAGATTACTTAGATATGCAATGAGAATTAAAAC
Source organism: Amborella trichopoda (assembly GCF_000471905.2). The sequence goes on along the minus strand of NW_006498057.1, from coordinate 1,421,287 downwards.
AAATATCATATTCTCAATTTAAAAGTAGCCACACCTTAAAAATTTAGATAATCACACAATACTTAAAAATTTAAAAGGTTTGAATTAATTTTTTTATAAATTTTATTTATTTATAATTTTGAGCAATATTTGAACAAAATTATAATTTTAAAATTATTCAAAGAAACAGTCCAGTGGGTCAATTATAACCACACCGATAATATAAGAGGGAAGTGATCGTTGTAATTTTTGAGGATTTTTTTTATTGGTGACTTATCGTATGTTATAATCCATTCTTACTTGGTATCTGTAAATTTTAGAGGTAGAAATTTGGGTGGTTTTCAATAGTTTTCAAGTTGAGTAATATTTTTTCTTCAAAATCAATCTCTAGGGTACAAAGGGTGTCTTCGCCATTCGAATTCCATTGAAAAATTAAAGCAACCAATCTCCGCCATTGGAATTTCATCCAAAAATAAAATCTAAAAATAAGAACTATGGTAGTTTTAGGAATAAATTATCTCTAATTATAGATTTTCAATATTGAAAAATTAAGAAAAACTTAATGGCTTATTTTTAAAATTGAAATTACGAAATGAAGAATTAATTTATTTTTTAAAACCTAATATATTTCTTAAATTTAGATTTATACAAAGTAATAAAATATAATATTTATTTTAAATTTTAATATCCTTAGATTAGGAAAAACCTTTATTTTTATAATGAATTTTTTTATTAAAGATAATATAATATTGGTAAAGAGATATTATTTTGTATTGTACACCTAGAATAACGTTCAATTTTTAAATTTAACAATTTATATGATCATAGTTATTAGGTTGATAATTACTGATTTACTTATAGTAGTCTCATAATTGGTAACAAACAATTATTGATAACACATGATTTTTCATTGATGATCATTTGTAAAGGAGTATTATTAGCATTACACACATAAGCAGTCTCATAATTGGTAACAAACAATCATTGATAACACGTGATTTTTAATTGATGATCATTGGTAAACGTGTATTATTAGCATTACACACATAAGCACCAATGAAATGAACGATGCAAATCAAGGAATTCAATCTTTACTATTTATGGCCAAATAATTATAAAAAATTTAAAGTATAACTATGAATTAAATAGACATGTAATATGTGATTGTAATTAAAATCGTTCAACAATCAAAATGTTTAACATTGGTGGGTGTAGATATTAACAAAAAACTGAAAGTGAAGGTCAGAGAAAAAATTGAAAATCCTAATTACAAAAAAATAATAAAGCAAAAATCCTACTTACAAAAAATAATTATGCAAAGAAAGTACCTACAAATGCAAAAAAAGAATAAAATTAAAAAAATAAGAACAAGAAAACATGATTTCTAATCATTTATTTGTGGTTATCCTTCCTTTTTTGATGTTCATGATATAGCATCCCTTAACAATTCAAAAATCTCCAAAATTGATTTGAAAATTTAATTTCAAAATTTTAAAAATAAAAAAATTGCATAAAAAAATATCTTCCTAACAATTTTATTTAACAAAAAAGAATGTCTCAACAATTTCAGATTTTGAAAATCTAAAAATTTGCTTGAAATTTATATTTTTTGGATTTTAAAATATAAAAAATGTAAAAAATAAAAATAAAAATGTCCGAAGAATAAGATTTAATAAAAAAGGTGTCCCAACAAGTTTTGATCTTGGAAATCCAAAATTTACTTGAAATTTGAAATTTCTGATTTTAAAAATCCAAAAATTCTATTTAGTGTCCCAACAATTTAGAAATCAATTTTGGATTTTGAAAATCCGAAGATTGCATTTTAGGCTTTTAGCATCCCTAAACATTTTCATATTTCAATTCAAAATTTACTTTTAAATTAAATTTTGAATTTTCATAGTCCGAAAATATCTTTTTTCTACCGGATCATGATGTTTGTTAAATTCGGATATTGAACATTCAAAAATCTTGTGAAGTAAATGATTAAAAAAAGAGGCCTTGACTACCCTTCAAGATTTAAAAATCCACAATTAAAATCAAGATCTTGAAGATTTGAGCAATTTTGAAATCGCAAAAAAAAATAGTAGTAATGTAATAACGATAAATTGTGGATAAATTTTACACAATGTTGAAGAAAACAAATATGAATATATTTTTCTCTTAATTTTGGCTATTTACATGGTTGTGACGAGAACTCTTATATGATAATATGCAAGAGAAATAAAAAATCTTACACGGTAGTGTCTTAGAAAGATCTTACACGTAGTCATCTTTGGTTGAGCGCAAGAGACGTTATCCATTTGAGAGAGAGATACACATGAAAGAGATATAATGAAAAAGAAAAGATATATATATAGTTATTTTTACATGGGGCGATCCCTTCCACGCAGTGCAATACTAGCCCTTATCTTTGGATGTGGCGCACCCCTTCCGAGTGACATAATACCATATGTCATTGCACTCATAATTGTCAAATTATCATATTATTTGATGCATTAAAACACCATCACTCCATTCCATCCCACGTAGTCGTGTTTTATATAGTAAAGATATACGATGAATGGGACAAGACATAGGAGAGGTGCATCTAGGAGAATTTTTAGGAATTGCACCTTTTCAAAATTTAAAATAGAAATTTGGAACTCAAAAGAGGAAAAGAGGATACTGGGAGATTTTAGGAGCAATATAAAAAAAAAAGTTAGGATAGAGATGGTAGGGGTGAGTTACATGGAGATGAGAGAGTTTTAAGGAGTTGCATCTTTTCAAACATCATTTTCTAATTGTTTTGACGCCTGTCAAGTAGATAACCTTTCTAAACCTTCCCCAAATAATGTAGTACTACTTGACAAGTGTCAAAAAAATTAGAAAAGGATGTTTGAAAAGCTGCAAGTCCTTAAAACTCTCTCATCTCCATGTCACTCACCCCTCCCATCTCCATCTAAATTGTTTTCTTTATATTGTTTTTAAAATCTCTCACTATCCTCTTTTTCTCTTTTGAGTTCCAAATTTCTTTTTTAAATTTTGAAAATTTGCAACTCCTAAAAATTCTCTTAGATGCACCTGTCTTGTGTCCCCATCTCATTCACCAAATTTCTTTACTATATAAAACACGACTACGTGGGATGGAATGGAGTGATGGTTTTTTTGTGTGTCAAATAACATGATAATTATGGGTTCCATGACTTATGGTATTGCGTCACTCGAAAGGGATGCGCCCCATCTAAAGATAGGGGTTAGTATTGCACCGCTTGGAAGGGGTCGCCCCATGTAAAGATAACTACATGTATATATCTCTTTTATGTGTCTCTCTCTCACATGTATATATCTCTTTTATGTGTCTCTCTCAAGCAAACGGACACTACCACAACTATGTAAGATTTCACACACTACTGTGTAAAATTTCTAATTTCTCTCACATATTATCATATAAGATTTCTCTCTCACAACCATGTAAATAGCCCAAATTAAGAGAAAAATTCATTCATATTTGTTTTATTCAACATTATGTAAAATTTATTCACAATTTATCGTTATTACATTTATATTGAGTTTTTTTTGGTGGTTTCAAAATCCTAGTTTTATTTGTGGATTTTCAAATCTTGAAGGGTAGTCGAGGCCTTTTTTTTTTAATTACAAGATTTTTGGATTTTCAATATCCAAATTTAACAAAAATCATGATCCGGTGGGAAAATGACATTTTTGGACTATGAAAATTCAAATTTTAATTTAAAAGTAAATTTTGGATTGAAATCTGAATATGTTTAGGAATGCTAAAAGCCTAAAATGCAATCTTTGGATTTTGAAAATCCAAAATTGATTTCTAAATTGTTGGACACTAAAAAGAATTTTTGGATTTTTAAAATCTGCAATTTCAATTTCAAATAAATTTTGGATTTTCAAGATAAAAAATTGTTGGGACACCTTTTTGGTTAACTATAATTGTTGGGATATTTTTATTGATTTTGCATTTTTTGTATTTTAAAATCCAAAAAAATAACTCTGAAGTTAATTGTTTAGATTTTTAAAATCTAAAATTGTTGAGACATTTTTTTGGTTAAATAAAATTGTTAGGAGGGTAATTTTTTTTTGCAATTTTTTTTTTTAAAAATCTTGATATTAAATTTTCATATCAATTTTGGAGATTTTTGAATTGTTAGGGGACGCTATATCAAGAAAGGAAGAATGACCACACATAAATGATTATAAATCATGTTTTCTTGGTCTTAATTTTTTAATTTTGTTATTTTTTTACATTTGTAGGTACTTTTGTTTCTTTTTCCAATTTTATTTTGTGTCTTTTAATTCAAATATTGTTGTATTTACAAGTTAAAGCAGAAGAATAACCAAAATTTTCTTACACGATCTCAACAGTATCCTATTTTACATTATGTGAGGTTGGTGGAATTTACAGACACCTTTGTTTACTTAAATTAAGTAACTCCTTTGAAAAAATCCATCCACATACTAATTAGCGAGCTTATAATTTCTTTTTGTTTAAAAAAGATTAGACTCATTCAATTGGTACTCTTTCAATATTTGTACGTATTTTCTCATTGTAAAGTAAGGCATTTACTTACAAACACCAACGTTTCATGGATTTCACTTTAAACTTGAATTTTTAATTTTTTTTGAAACTTTTTGATATTAAGTTATTATTCACTTTTCAAGTCTTTTTTAAGGGTTTCTGGAATTTTTTTTAATTAGGATTTTCAATTTGTTCTCTGAACTTCACTTTATATATTATTTTTATTTTTTTGTTAATATCTACACCCACCAATGTTAAACATTTTAATTGTCCAACGATTTTAATTACAATCACATATATATGTCTATTTAGTTCATAGTTATACTTTAAATTTTTTGTAATTATTTGGCTATATTTATAGTAAAGATTGAATTACTTGATTTGTTATAGAGGCTTTTTTAAATAGATATACTCAATATCTTTGCCATTCCATTAAATTTGCATCGTTCATTCTATTGGTGCTTATGTGTGTAATGCTAATAATACCCGTTTATTAATGATCGTCAATGAAAAATCAAGTGCTAACAATGATTGTTGGTTACCAATTATGAGACTACTATAAGTAAATTAGTAATCAACCTAATACTGATGATAATATAAATTTTTAAATTAAAAAATTTAATGTTATTCTAGGTGTACAAAATAATATCTCTTTACCAATATTATATTATCTTCAATAAAAAATTCATTATGAAAATAAAGGTTTTTCCTAATCTAAGCATATTAAAAATTTAAAATAAATATTATATTTTATTACTTTGTATAAATCTGAATTTAAGAATTGTGTTATTTTTTAGAAAATGAATTAATTCTTCATTTCGTAATTTTAATTTTAAAAAATAAGCCATTAAGGTTTTATTAATTTTTTGCTTTTTAAAATCTATAATTAAGGGACCATTTATTCCTAAAACTACCATAGTTCTTACTTTTAGATTTTTATTTTTGAATGAAATTCCAATGGTGAAGATTGGTTGCTTGAATTTTTTAATAGAATTCCAATGGCGAAGATGTCTTTGTACGGTAGAGCTTGATTTTGTAAAAAAAATATTACTCCTCCTGGAAACTATTGTAAACCACCCAAATGCTGATGATTTATCTGAATCTGAAAAGCTGTGGCCTGAAAGACACCATCTAGGTTTGTAAACGAACCACCCGAATTCTCATGTTTATCATCCGAAGATACTATTTCATGAAAACCCATCTTTTACTCAAGGATAAAAATTTGGACCTTGTCAAATGTTAGTGCCCTCTTCGAAAAATTATATTACAAAAAAATAGAACTTTTTAAAATTAAGAAATACATAAGCTTACCTCTAAAATATAATCCTACCTCTAAAATTTACACATACCAAGTAATAATGGATTATGACACACGATAAGCCACCGATAAAAAAAAATCCTCAAAAATTACAACAATCACTTCCCCTTTATATTATCTGTACGGTTATAATTGACCCATTGACCTTTTTCTTAGAATAATTTTTCATATTCAAATTCTAATTTTGTTGGAATCTTGCTCAAAATTATTAATAAATAAAATTTATAAAAAAATTAATTCAAACTTTTTTAATTTTTAAATATTGTGTGATTATCTAAATTAAAATTATTAAATGTAGCTTCTTTTAAATTGAGAATAGATTGAAAATATGATATTTGTTTTAATTCTCATTGCATATCTATGTAATCTCTCATTGCAATAAGATGTTATTAGTTGAGTGAAGACCTATTGCATATCAAAATACTATTTCATTGCATGTACTCTATGGCAAATATACCAAAATATTTATGCCATTTCCTATTTAATTTCTACCTGCAACGCAGGTAAACCCACGTAAACCCACTAGTAGTAGATAATATATCTGTCAAGGGGCATTTATAATTACGTTTCCAAATGGATGCACTTCGTAAAGATTACTATATATTTGGAGAGTAAGTTACAACTGAAGTTGATGGCGTGGCTGTTAGACCTTTTGCTCCCTCTAATGACTTGCAGTGTTTTGTAATACAAAATAGGTTTATTGCATATCTACTATTTAGACACACTTCATAAATGTGTCGGTATTCTGTATCAGGGAAGTTATCATCAGACTTTGAAGACCACGTGTCAGTCTTGTGTCTGAGCGTTCAACCCTTCTAAGTATTGATACATGTCAAGACACGAGAAAAAATGGAACCACCTGTGTAACACTGATTTAGGTGTCCATGCATGCAGCATATGAATTTCTTCTCTCTACTGATCTCTCTATTTTTTGCCTGGTCTACTTTTTTATTTGACCTTTTTTTCAAATTTTTTAAGCCCAAAATCTTTGTGCTCTTCCATTTCAAAAAAGAAAAAGAAAAAAAGTTGTGCTTGTCTAGCTCTTGCTCGTGCATCCTCCATTCTATGCTTCCTCTGCATTTGAGGTGGTTTTGATGATGGACTAGAGGATATCTGGAAGGCTTCTATATTACGGCACCAGTACTAGGAAATTGCATAAGTTTGTTGCAGCCTTGCACCCTGAGAGGCCTTTTGTTGATGATGGTAAAAACTATACAAGGCAAAATATGCTTAGGATGTGGGTATCAATCGGGAGACCTACCTACTGATTAAAGACACGAGGGAGATGACCTTCCTAACTGAAAATGAGGCCTTGAGAATCAAGATTTTTTCCCTTTGTGTGTGTGTGTCCAAAGAAATGTTGGCGTAGGCCCACTAGCGCATAGCTACATATGAGCCCAACGGCCCATATTCAATCTAGGCCAATCCAATGTTCATGATTGGATGTTGTATTTTAATTTTTTTACTATAAATTCAATTCATTTGATATTTTTAGTGTGTGTTATTTAAATATAGGAGAATCTAATAAAAATATCAAAAAAATAATTTGTAAAAAATAAATTTACCGAATTCCTATCGAAACTTTATAGGGGTATTTTGGTCTATTTATATTTTACGAATTATTTTTTTAATATTTTTATTAGGTGATCCTTGATGAGACGAATAGACGCTTAAAATTTAATGTGATTTAGACTTATAGAAAAAAATTAAAATTAAAATATGAAATGAGGTCGTGATCATTAGATCGGCTGTACTTGGGCCGTTGGGCTCATATATAGCTGTGAACTAATGGGC
>NW_006498057.1:1374660-1409696 GCF_000471905.2 Amborella trichopoda | reverse complement strand
TCTCTCTCTCTCTATATCTCTCTTGCTATATATATATATATATATATATATAAACTATCAAATTTGAGCCCACCTGGAAATTTTAGTAATAGCTTTAAAAATTACTTTCTTCTTTAATTATAAAATTTAAAGCTTTAAAAATAGTGTGGATCAAGCATATCTATGAAAATCTTGAAAATTGATGGTAAAAAAATGTGTTATAAGATACACTATTTCCCAAACTTGAAATTCATTTTTTTCTCATGTGTATGTATCTTGATGTCGAGATGATCAATTTAATGATATTTGAGCATCAAAACAATCTCTACTAGTGAAATTTTTGAGGTAGGTTTTAATTTAATTGTTTTGAGTCTAGGCTCTATATAAACTTTTTTCATATATATATATATATATATATATATATATATATATATGGGATGAGGTTGATATAGGGTCTAGCTTTATGAAAATAAAATAAAACTTCATTTCAAATTTGCATCGAAAAGAACTTTCAGCATCGATGAATGGTCAGATTTTGACCATATAACAGTCTTTTTTCTCGTTAGTGTTATAACTCATACAAATGAAGTCTTAAATTCCATTTGAATCAGTTAAGTCTTCAAGAAAGAACCTTAAAAAAGTTCTTAAATAGCTCTTGTTATTTGTTGAGAAGCCCAAACAATTAGGGCACAATTGGTAATTTTACTTCAAAGAGGCCTTCACAAAATGTTATAGACGTCTTTGCTTGTTCAGGATTCGAAATACTGAACAACATGTTCGGTATTTGAAGTGAGGAAGGTATTGCCTTGCTGGCATAAAATATCCCTTATTGTTATTCATTTCAAATACTAAAGCAGGGATATTTGTACTTTTAATTTTGTATAAGCAGGAATATTTGTGTTATCTTATTAAGTCTTTTTTGAAGTTAAATTTGAAAGAAAGACCTAAATGATCTTTTATTGGAAAATACATTTTTTTTTTTCACCCTTTTCTTTTGGTAAAAAATCACTTACATGTCGTCTTTATTATAATAAGATAAATTTCAAAATAAAATCAACATAATAATAAAATCAAGATCTTAACAACTTGATGCCATTGAAACAACTATGCACTATGCTTGAGAATAAAAGATAAGATTGCAAAAAACAAAAAGAAGAGTGCCGGAGATTACCTTAACCGGGCTTATTACACCCTACATCGAGTCACCACTATCCGATGGCGCGGGATCAACGGTCTAGCTTTAATTTCGAACCAGAAAAAATTTCGGCCAAGCCACACCAATGGAATATGAATCTCTTTGATCACAAACTCAAACCCTAGGTGAATTCTCTTAGCAACCTAGTTTGAGAGAAATGGATTTTCTTTTTGCTAAACCCTAAAACCCTTATCCATAAATCCATATTTGAGAGATAGGGGAGAGAAAAACTTCATAACCTAAACCCTTTAGGTTCTTTCACAATGTGGGAGAGAGAAAAAGATAACGTGTAAAGATTTTGGATAGAGATAATATCTTTTTTATAGGCTTGAAAATGATTAGCGCTTTTTAGTGTTTTCCTTGGCTTGCCTCTTGTGAGATTGAACATAGACTGTTGATCAAGGGTGACTTGTGGGGTGAGAGATTTAAGCCATCCATTTCATAGATAGGTCATCAACATTATGGAAAGTGCATAGACCATTATCCCCATTTTCTTAACCATTTTTCTATCAATAAAAATTACATAAATTAAATCTAATTAAAATATTATGCATTCCATAATCTTTCACAAAATATTTCAAAGATATATCAAGTCAATATACACTTTCAATATTTGATCAATATATGGTCAAAATATTCCATATCTTATTTGACCACTTGTCATAACATAATATTACCAAAACATGAAATAACCTAAACTCCAAGAAAGAATCCAATGGGTGGGGCGTGCCACCCATGTGTGGCACATGCGAACCCCACCCACTTGACACATGGTGGCCCCATGTGCACTATGGGCCTCTCCATGATATTTTATATAATTTTAAATTATAAAAAAATACTAAAACATTATTTGAATTTTATAATTTTGTAAAATCAATATCTTCATTTTTATAAGTAAAAAAAATATAAATAAAATATCAAATGACTCATAAAAATTCAAATAATAATTCTAAAATAATTTCTATTATAAAATAAACATAATTAAATTAACTTGATGGGAAATTGATCCATATGGTTAAAGAATTTAATCTGCAATCATGGGGCACTCTACCTTCAACTGTGGATTACATACCACACTTGTCTTATCGAACCGACTCAGTGTTTCCCATGACCCACAGTCCAAGCAAGGGCTCATTAGCGGGTCACCAAAGTCTGACGGTTGAGCCAAGGGGTCGCAATCCCACTCTGTGGATTATAGGTCCTCCCCTAGAGACAAGTCAAAGTCACCAAGACCTTATGCAACCACAACTCTATGGCGCATAAAGGTATCTCTCGCACATGCATACGCTTCACCCTAAAAAGTGGATTTCTGGCTTTATCGAACGATCTATCGATATGCATGCCATGTGATGGTATTGGATAAGGTTTTGGCCCTTGTCTCTGTAGGCTACCATCACACACAATGGTCGCACAATCCCTCGGCTCATTCATCCGGGTATGTTCTCCTACCTCATCAAGGGCTAACCCATAAACCCTCATCGGTTTGTTCTTCATGCCCAATTAACATGGGTTTTTCCAAACCGACTGGCCTAGATCGTTAAGCACAGATCAGTATCAGCAAACCATCGTTTATTTAGTATAGTCCACGAGGGACCACATTCCCACTGAGTTCATGTTCCACTATGTCATTTCATTTTACAAGCATTCATAAGGCATTTAAAGGCCACATAAACCCAACAAAATTACCAAAATATACCTAATTATTTGGGTTTCTCAATACCAATTGGGGATAATTTAAGAATTCTTTTTTTGTTAGGACATATCTCTTTGAGATAAAAATTTTAAAGCAAACTCTGAAATATAATTTGTGAACATCGGGCACTTTTAGTGATTTTGTAAGGGGTTTTACCCCTTAATTGATAATTTTGCCCTTTATCTTTGGTTTGTTTTGATGAGGCATGGCTAACCCCAAATTTCAGGCTAAAGAGACTTGTAGAAAAATAACAAAAAAATTAAAGATTGCCTACCAATGCTGATCATTGGATCATCAAAATTGAATTTTCGGGCTATCTACACCGGATCTCGAGCTTTACTTAGTGGCTCCACATAAATATTTGAATTTCACAATTATCGCAAGGAGCAGTTATAATTAAAATGTGTCCATGGTGCAAAATAAAGCCCTGCTGGACAGACTCCTATCTCAACATGCAATGAAAAAAGATCACCAGCGATCCAAATCTGAGTTTAATTTCAGAAAATGTGAAGTTGGAGAGAGGGGGACATGAAGAGGGTGGGAGGCTTGGTATACAGATGACGCATTTGAATTTGAAAGACATGGTTTTGGAAAACTGCATCTTCCAGATAATTTTAACGTTAAAAATAACATAAGTGGATACTTTAATACCAAATTCATGCAAAAGCAAAGATTGTAAATCCCAAACAATATCTTCCAAAACCATATCTAAAATTTTGGGAACCACTAAATAATTTCAAGATGGTTATTCTAAAAAGAAAAAAATTTATATAAGGTTGCAACCTTAAATGTAGAATTAGAGATGGACCTCAAAAATCCATCGTAGAAAGTTGTTTTAACATTGAAAAACCCTCTAATTGATCATTTCGACCTTCTAAATTGTTTTTATTGAAGTTAATCTCTAGGTTGAAAAGGTTGCATCCTCAAAATTTTCAGGTCTTGAAATTAACTCTTACTGGGGTTTAACCCGAGGCAGTAAATGGTCATTCTAACTAGAGTAGAATGTCTTTTGGCTGTAAAATAAAATAAAAATAAAAATCGCAAGCTGTAAAATATTGTGAAACATTTTTTAATTCAGAAAAAATATAAGAGATATTTACAAATATTTGTCTATATTTTAAAGGATGTGATTTGTATAAAGTCGCAACCTTAAACAAACAAATTAAGGCGCTCATCCAAATTGCATCATAAATGTAATTTTGGGGTAAAAAATTATTAGGATGACCTGAAAATCTATTTTGATATTTAATTATAAAATTTGAAATTCAAATCAAATAGATTTATAACCACATGACAATTTTGAAAATGGATAGTTTAGAATATGTTTTATAATATACATTATTTTTGGGACTCAAAATCTTTTTGTCTTTTCATATTCATACATCTTAATATTGAGATGATCAGTCAAAGGGTTTTCCAACATCAAAGCAACCTTTTATGATGAATTTTTAAAGTACACCTTAGTTCTACATTTTAAAGTTGCAAACTTATATAAACCTTTTCCTATTTTACATTCTGTAAAATTCCAAATTCTTAGTCTTTTAACTTAATTGAGAAACATCTATGCGTCTAACCAAACTGGGCAGTCGCAATATTAGATTTCACTATTGAAGAAATTAGCGAGAATTGTGGAACTCAAATACAACATTAGGATAACAAAGACCGGACCTGAGGGTCTGGTCTCTCTCCTTTTCCCCAATCTAAAAAGAGCGCGCATAGATGTATACTATAGTCCTGTGCGAGTATAAGATATATTTATTCCTTTGGCAGACTTATTTTGGAAAAAAAATAAAAATTTGGTGCAAGATTTTGTGAAATATATTTTGTTACATGAAAAAAATAAATTTTGAGTTTTTTAATCTCACCCTTTGAAATATTAAACAGTCTTTATTGGCATATTTTCCAAGCCCATAGGGACTGCAATTTGTAAAAAATTTTATTAAGTTTAACATGTAGGTTAAAAAAAATGTGGGTCCCAAAAATATTCGGGTTTTACTCAAGATAGTAAATAGACAGTGTACTCCTTCGGGTGCATGCATCCAGAACAGTATGGTGACTCAGACTTCTTTAGGGATATGTTTGTCATTTTGATAGAACTTAGGCACATATTTAGGTAAATCACGCCTTATTATTACAAATCGAAGCGGGCTTCAGTGTTCACAGAGCAGTGATGCAGAGCTTGAGAAGAACCGCTTTTCGTCGCAGCTGCCCTTACCAGGTTAATTATTTCCCATTTATTTGCTCTACTAAAATTCCTTATTTCTATCCATTTTAATCTAAAACTTTAGGTTTTTGTAACTACAATTGTTTGTGCCCGTTTTACTGTGAAAGTCATTTGAATTCTTTGGGTCTTTAAATTTGGTCATTCATGTCGATTTTTCTCTGGGCCTCTTTCCCTTTTCCTTTTTTTTTTTTTTTTTTTTTGAAAATTTCGGTTTCCTTGTTTAGGTATTTTTTACTCTCTGAAATTATTGTAAAGCCTTTTGGGTCTTCTTCTAAATTCCATTACCATTTTACGGTGAAGCTCATGTTAGTCAGGGATATCTGAAATAAGAGGTTTCATTTCTAGGCCATTGTTTTTACTGATGCATTATCTGTTTAGTGGGGCACTGATAGTAATGGTTGTTTGATACTCTGAAATTATAGTAATGGGAATGAATGGTGTAATTCTTCAGGGGCATATTCTTTGGAGTTTAACACTTTTGCATGATGTTTAGGCTTGTATCTATGGAAAATGTGGGAAAGTTGGAGTTTTGGCCTGTGAACCTTTTTTCTCAAATGTCTTTTGCATTTGAGATGGAGAAAATATGTTCGTTTTATTTATTATGGTATTGGTTTTCATAGCGCAGAGCAAATGAAGAGGTTTTACAGGCCTATGGTTTTCATATATTAAATTTCTCTATTTTCATGTCTGTTTCTTTACTTTTTTAAGGCTTCCACTCATTGCATGTATAGAAGCGTGCATCTCTTGTTTGATAGACCCCTTTTCAAAAAAGGGTTTGTATACTATAAAGTCATTCACTTTTAGTGCAAGGAGGTCACAATCATCCTTAGCCATCTGAAATCCAACAGTTTGGATGTGTCACACAATTCAAGAAATTTTATTTTAAGTTTTGTGCTCAATCAGTTGTATTACCCCAGCCACCAGATTTCACATCTAATAATTGATAGTGATTGTGATCTTCTTGTGCTAAAAATAAATGGATTTATTGTATACTTTTCTTTCGAAAAGCTTAGTGTTTGGACTGGTGCTCATTTAAAATCTAGGCTAACATGAACAACCTTAGTTTGAAAATTGCCACTCTTTTTAATTGCAAGATCTTGCTAATTTTGACAGTGAACCTCTTATGTAAGCACAATTTTCACTTGCTCTCGGTTTCACAATTTACACTTGCTCTCGGTTTTAGGCAATATGCCTATGCATAGGCAACACCTGTGCATATGTTGAAAGAATTTAAAAAATGTGTTTGGCAATTCACATGACATTTTGCTTTTATGTTTTGCCTTTTGCAGCAATTTCTCTTTGGGTATTGATATACAACGATATGAGAAAAGCTCAAGGAACCCTCAATTCAATGAGCATATGGGTGGGATCTTTTGAATACATTTACGAATAGATTAAGGGGTGTGTAAGCCTGGACTCAGGCCAACCTAAGCAGGCCATAGGGCTGGGCAGATCATGGCCCAGCATGCAGCCCAGGCTGGGCAGTTCTGGGCCCAGACCGGGCCAACCGCTATAAAGGAATGGGGCCTGTCATCGGTGTTGGCCTGCAGGGCCGTGCCTGCCCCAAGCCAGCCTGTTATCAAGCCTAGTTGCTGATTGTTGTTGTTTATGGATTCAGTAGAGTAGAAATTTGAGAAGTGCTATAAAGGGAGATCAAATTTTGAGCTATAACTTCTTCCATTGTGTCATGGTGGCATATTCAATACTATCTGACTCCCTCATGAGAAACATGACAGCAGTAGAATGAATAAATTGATGCTTCATCTTTTTGAGCTCAGTAATTGGTGTATGTCGATTGATTAGATTCTGGTGCTTTCTTTAAATGGAAGTGACACTATGTCAAAGTATTGCATTATTCGTTTGTTTACTTTAATTTGTGAATTTCCTATTAATTGTGGAACGGCATTCTTCTGAGTGATAAATATATTAATCACTGAAAGTATGATGTCTTTGTGTCTTCTTTTCGAGTTTGGTTATTTACTTAGGTGTACTTGTATCCTGGTTACTCCTATTGGAATTATTGACTGGAAATTCACCCCTCCATAGTTGTCCATAGTGGACTTTTGTTCAGAAAGCATTATCTTATCTTCATATGTTCTTTCTAGGGAGTAACAAAAATCAGTGGCTCTTTGCTTGAAAGTATTGGCTGGTGCGCTTATTCTTCAAGGATTACTTATGATGCTGGTCAGCCGACAGCCCTATCTCATCCTCAGGTACTGCTTTTTAAACCAAAGATCCCCCAACAGTAACTGACGAAGATTTTTTTTTTTTTTCCCGTTTTTGGAACTTTCACATGGTATATAAGGAATAAAAGATGCTTATCAATAGCTTGTTGCTCTGTAATATATTATTCAAGTAGATGTCCATTTATTGCTCTGAATTTGAACTTCAATTAAAAATTAGCAAATCAAGCAGTTGATTTCCTCTTTTAAGTCAAAATCTCAAGCTGAATGTTGGGTTTCCATTCTGTTAGCTAGAATGAGTCATCAGTGGTGGGATTCACACTTAAACCAACAAAAGGTTACTTGATGAAGAAAAAAAAAAAAGGAAAAAAAATGAAAGGGAAATATGGTGTTTCCCCCATCTTTTTTGTTGTTGACCATTCGGTTTGTTGTTTCTTTCTCTATCTCTCCCTTTTCTTGCAGTTACTTCAGGTTGGGGAAATCACACCAGGGATCGCAGAGGACGAGTATATCTCAAGAAGGAAAAGATTGTTGGAAATGCTTCCCGAAAATAGCTTAGCAATAGTGGCTTCTGCCCCTGTGAAAATGATGACTGATGTTGTGCCCTACCCATTTAGACAGGATGCTAATTACCTCTATATTACTGGTTGCCAGCAACCTGGAGGAATAGCTGTACTTAGTAAAGATTGTGGGTTATGCATGTTTATGCCAGATCCTGATCCTCATGTAAGTAAGAAAGCTTTTATGTTCCTCCTTTTTGTGTAAGTGTACCATTCACCACCAGTGTAATGTACATGGTACAGCATAGGGTCATCCACTTTCCTATTCCTGATGATGGATGATGGAGATTGACTGTATCTTCTGATGATGGACATTTAGCCAATTATGGTTAATCTTGATTGCCCTTCATTTGGTTGTATGCTACACCACTAGGGCATTCCGCCATCCATTCCTAATAATGGACGCTGGAAATTTATGGTAGTTCCAATGGTGGAAATTTGCTGCAATATGGTTAATAATCTTTATGGTCCATTATCAGGAACAGATTATGGTTGTCTTCTTTCGTGTGCCATGTAACATATAGCAGTGGTATACCAATGGATTAATCATTCACATGTATTGAATGTTTTTGAGTCCATGTGAAGAACCTTTGACACGCCAACAGCAAGGCATGGAGGCTATGGCTCAAAATAGCCCAGCTACGGAGGTTTTCGCTGGCTTTATAAGGGCTTTTCTTTCTCCAGCATGGAATGCAACCGAGAGGCAGCAAGGAACCTTCCATGAGCGAGATGCTAAACGCGGAGGATCCTTGAGTTGCTAAGAAATGGGAGGGAACCAATGGACACCCTTGTGTTGTTCGGTATTTATAAAAGAAATGGATATCAAAATTAGAGAGGAAGTAGAAAGTGACTCATTTGTAGACATCATGAATGAGCATGTTCATATGCATATGTATGTCATTCAGCATGCATGGGCATGTTCTGTTTTGTTGTGCCTGCATGGATGTATAGGAACACATGTGGCAGGCAAATGGGTTTGTGGTTACATTTCTGTATGGTCAACTGAGGTTATGCCTTCATGTGTATGTTATAGTATTCATGCATCATAGATGTACCTATGACTATGCCTATGCATGGATACATAGAATCTTGCTCCCACAGCTGGTTGTTTAATCATTGTTTGAATAAACTTACATTTATTTGTCTAACAAATCTTAAAATCCTAAATTTCTGATTCAATCATTTGGTGTTGATTTATCGTCTTGTTTCACCTTTTGTTGTAGATGGGAAACATTTCTCTCCCCATGTGTGTTTATGTTTGTGTGTGTGTGTGGATAGATAGGTTGCTCTCCATAGGGTACTTTCATCTTGTAGTGTTGAGGTTCATTATGTTCCATCTCTTTGAGAACAGATTCTGTTTTCCTGTAGGATGTCATTTGGCAGGGTGAGATAGCAGGAGTTGAAGTCGCTATGGATGTATTCAAGGCTGAGAAGGCTTTTCCATTACACAAAATGCATGAGGTTGGCAGATGCTTCTGATGCCCTCCCTGGGGGCCTTTGTAGTTGTTAAAAATGAATCTACATAAACATGAGTATCTTTCATGTTTCGATCCTAGATACGTTTTGCTATACTTGACCAAGTATATTTCAAAGCATGTATACTTCAAGCTTCTTCAAAATATAACTTTGTTTCACTTTTGATAAATTGGTGATCATATAACCTGCTTGAAAGGATATGCTGTGGTTACTGCACATATTCTATCTTATATTCAATGCAAAATATTCCTTGTGTTTGCATACTAGTCCTGGAATAAGTCAGGGAATCTTAAGAGCATTGGGCTTGTTGGCTGTTAATTTTTTATTAACTGTTGTTTTTAAGTTGTTCCTTAAGTTATAGGCTTCATATTCTGTTTATGTTTCATATTAATATTATTTGTGAATAGAAAATACATTCATATTATATTTGTCTTGGTATTGCATGAACTTCTTTTTCTCTAATTTGCTGAGAATATGTTTTTCCTTAACTCATTGAAATTGTTAAAGGATGAGGTTTCTATAGGGTCCAGGCCAATGTAGGAAAAATCAAACTAGAACGGTTTACTGGACATGGGGCCAGAAGCGGTTCAACCGGCCTAACCGGACAAGTCCTGGGTGGTCAAAAAAGTGTAAAAAAAAAATATAAAAATTCTAATAAAATATAAAAAATATATTTAAAGCATGATTAAATAAAGCACATCCTGATGAAGTTGAAAATTAATGAAAAAATAGATTTTAAATAATCAATTTGTGCCCAGGGGTATTTTTGATATTTTCTAAAAAAAGGAAAATTGTAAAAATAAATATTAGTGGCCAAAACAATTTCCAATATTTTCCAAAATGATGAAAAACATTAAAAAATACATCCCAAACAAAATCCCTTATTTTTTGGGATTTTACATATATTTTTTGAAAAATTTTAAAATACCAGGCTGGTTCACCAAAATTAGCCTATTTACGCTGGTCCGGGCTCTATGAATACAAAATAAAGCCTCACCTCAAATCCTTGTTTGGAAAGCACTTACAGTAATGAAAATCTCTATGATGGCTCTAAAATCAATTTCCAATACCAAAAAATAGAATTTGAAACTAAAAAAGATATACAGATTTTATGGATCTATGAACACTTATTTTTAGGAAATGGACGGCCTAGATAATTTTTTGCAATATACACTATTTCTAGAGCTTTAATCCCCCTTTTTTTTTTTTTCATAAACATAATGTTCAAGCCGAGATGATCAATGTAAATGTTTTTCAATGCTTGAACTGCAATTTTCAATGAATATGAGATGAGGCTTGACCTAGTGTGATAGGGGTGCAGCCCTATCAAACCATTTTCCATTGTTAAAATGGGATTTTCCTGTAAATTTCCCGTTGATCTTTTTGAACAATTAGATGGGTTAAGCAGGCCTCCAGATGTCTTGCAACCTTTTACTCATGTATATTTATTGGAAAAAGTTTATATAAGGTTGCAACCTTAAAATGTGGAATTACAAATGCACCTCAAAAATCCATTGGAAAATGTTGTTTTAATGATGGAAAAACCTCTAATTGATCATCTCAATGAGTCCCAGAAATAGTAAATCTTGCAATACATTATCTAGACCGTCTATTTTCAAGTTTTTCATATGTTTATATATCTACTTGATTTTAACCATTTTTGGAGTTTAAAAATTTATAATGAGATATAAAAAATGATTTTGAAATAATTCTAAGAATTGTTTTTCCCCAAACTTACATGTTATGATAAAATTTGGTGGTAGGCCTTAATTGGATTGTTTAAGGTTGCAACCTTATAGAAACCACACCCATATTTATTTGATTCAAGAATATTTTTATTGGAATGTTACTGATTTTCAAGGCTTTAAAAGGTCCAACATTTGCCTGCTGGCCTTGTAGGTATCACTATTGTCTAAAGTTATCAACTACTTTATTATTAGCTAACAATACGAGGTGATTGATGATCATTCCTAACTTACCTTCACAAATAGTTTTTTAATTTGGGATAGTTTTCATTCTGTCTTCTGATCTTTTAAATTTTTCATATGGCATAGTTATGGAATATGTGCACTTTCTACTGGCTGTTTTCCAAGGCGTATGTGAATGATCTAATTTATTATAATTGATGTTTCTTTGAATGCTTTATTTGCAGGTTCTTCCCGATATGATAGGAAGGGCAAGCAAACTGTTTCATAATACGAAGACAGCATTGCCAGCTTATGTAGGTTTGGAAGCCTTCACTAGAGCAGCAAATGACGGGAAAGTGGATGATCTATCCAAATATACTGATGAAGTTCGCTGGATAAAGTCTCCTTCTGAACTTAAGTTGATGAGAGAATCAGCATCAATTGCTTGCCAGGTAAATCTTACATCTGAAGTGAATTATTTCTATTCTCATAGTTTGTGTGTCGAAAGAACATTTCAAAAAAAAATTGAGAAAGTTGAAATGTTGAGAGATCTGATTTTGAATTGACATGGGATACATATTAAATCAAATTTGTATTGTATCTTTTAGATGCTTGTGAAACACCCAATTTACAAAAAACCTCCATGTTAGCGGTGGCGATTATATTTTGTTGTGATTACAAATTTACAATTGAGAGAGTTATGTTGTTTCCAAATAATTCCTTTTTGGCACAAAATTTCAATGTCTCCTGCTTCGCATGGCATTATGGGAAACCCTTTAGATTTTGCAAATTTAAGTTGTCAAAGGATAGCAATCCCTTAAATTCTGAAAAGCCACTCTACAAGGTATTGAAGGTGTCTTTGATGATGTTCATCACCAATTGAGAGTCAATGTATTCTTGCATGGTAACTTGAGTCTAATAGACTTCGTAAAAAGAGATTTCAAGAGTTCTTTTCTGAATTTGACAACCATTTTCCATTTCCACAACCAAATGAGCCTCACTTTACCAACCAAATATGTGATGGCCCTCCATTATCGACATAAAAAACCACGTTCTGCCTAGCTGGCTTTGAAAACGGATATACAATATAGAGGGTAATTGGCAAGAAAAGGGTAGTCTATCTAATTGGCGCACATTTGCTTCCCATTGGGCCAGTTTGTCACTTGTTCTTTCCATGTCCCATTCTCATGATTTATGTTTGGCAATTTGAAACACAAATGCAGCGAAAACTGGTGTTTATCAAGCAGGAAGCTTTTCATCTATTCACAACATTTAGCATTAAGCTCCATTCTTTTTTTTCCTCTAAGGTTTGTCTTTTACCAGGAATTTCCTCAAAAAACCTTGATACAATCTTAACGGCCAAGACTTGATCACTGATGGGTTTACAAAGGTTCCATCTGCAAATTGAAGTTGGAAGACCTTCCCAATCCCCCTTCTCCAAGGGAAAATGCGTATTATGATCAGTTGACCACCCTGAAGTTGGCTCCAGATTCTAATCATGATTGTGAAAAGAAAGGTCTCCTTTAAATATGGCAATGATTATATAATCTTGTGGCTCAAGATGAATGTTACTTGAAAAATAAATCCTTGACCATTTCCTCCTTAAACCTATCTTTTCCACCATATAGCAAAAAATTCCCAATCTAGTTGTATGCCTTTTCTAATTAGGATATAAAGGAGAATGAATCCATTTTAATAAGTGCTGTTGGAATTTTATGCGGAAGAGAAATTCCCTTATGTTTCTCTTTTAAATTAAGTTCTGGATCGTCATGACAGTTACAGTCTCACTCACATAGTCGTAGCCAGTGATAACCAAAACACTTTTGACTACCCTACTTGCCTTCCACCCTCAATCAAGTGGAGCTCAAGTTGAATTATCTCTTTTGAAGATGAACCATGATCACTGTCTACTGCTTTGGATAGCTTCTTGTACTAGTGTCAGCTAGTTGGTGCTTTTTTTTTATGGTTAGGTAATACATTATATTTTCCCTGGATGATTGCTATATTTAATATAAATAATGATTTGATGATGTGTAGAGATGTGATATTATCTGATCAATGCATATTTCATTGAAAATATTGTATCCCAACATTTTAATGCATCATGCATGCACTCATTGATGGTTATTTTGGTTCAATATGCGCCTTCTAAGGTACAATCTAGTTATTTTGTGCTCCTACCTAGGCTTGAGTTTTCCACATGTTGTTGGGGTTTCTTGATTTGTCAGCTTATATAGCTGGACTACTTTGCTAGTCAATCACTGTTTTCTCAGCTGGCAGCAAATCCTGTCTTTTTCCTTTGTATTGGTACTTTTGTAATTCTTTTCTTGGACAGGCACTTCTACAAACAATGTTGGTTTCAAAGACATTGCCTGATGAAAGTATGTTATCTGCCATGGTTGAATACGAATGCAGAAGGAGAGGTGCCCAACGAATGGCGTAAGAATTTTGTCTCTCTCAGAGAGCTTAGGGCTCACAGTTACCGCACCAATATGACTATTTTGACTCAATTCTTTTGTGATTGGCTAGGTTCAATCCTGTGGTTGGTGGGGGGGCAAATGGTAGTGTTATTCACTATGCTCGAAATGATCAAAGAGTATGACAATCAACTAGCTGGTTATGCCTCTAAAACGTTTTCTTTTCAACTAAATTGACGAATTGAACGATGCCATCAAAAGTTGACTGAATTATTTAACAGATCAAACATGGGGACCTTGTATTGATGGACATCGGATGCGAGTTGCATGGTTACCTCAGTGACGTAACTCGAACCTGGCCACCATATGGTAGTTTTTCTTCTGCTCAAGTAAGCAACTTTCTTCTTCTCAACTTCTCATCAGTTTCATTATTCGTTGGATAAGTTTCTTCAATTTTATTTTTTATTTTTTAGTATTTAAAAACCATGACTCAGGTTGGGACTTGTTAGGGTCCCCAGCCTGAGTCATCCTATTTGACCCAGCCAAAAGAATAAGACTTGGCTGAGTCTTCAAAAAAAATTAATAAAGAAACTCAGACTCGGGTAACTCTGATTTAAGATTTACAAAGAAAGTCAAAATGCGTTGAGACTTGGGGTCCTTAAGTTTTCCCTTTGGGCTTGCTAGGGTCACAATCTGAGTTGAGTTAGGCGATTCTCAAGTTGGCTCGGTGATTTTTTAAACCCTTTTTTTTCTGTCAATTTTCCACCTTTCAGCATGCTCATGTCTTGCCTCAAAAGGACAGATTGATTGGTAGAAAACCACATTGCAAATCCCCACACTTATGAGCTCAGGCCACACCTATTACACAATCATTTTATGCGCATAATGCTTTTTTGATTGCACGGCATTGTGATATATTATACTTCCATTGTTTGTTTTTGATATCACTGAATGGTGGCAGAAATAATGTATGATGTTTTTAATTTATCAGTTTCCCTGTTTGAGTCACATTCCTTTTGTTTACCCACAAGAAATTATTGCTTATCAAACAGCTAGCTATGATGTCAAAACCCAAGTCGCAAAAATGTGAAGTTTCCAACTTATTGTCATATTCAGGAGATTGGAAATTTAAAACTTCTTAATTCGTAGAGAATATGAATGGAAAGGATGGTTTTGCACTATTTACAATTATGTACTATCTCATGTATTCGGTTCTGATGTTTGTTTATTGACCCATATACCTGAGATATACTTTATAAGGTACCTTCTGCGAAATTTGTCTATTTGGCCTTTCAATTAAAGAATAATGTCAAAATAAAGTAATAGGCAATGAATATAAGCTTGATGATTTTCTTCAGGAGGAACTGTATGACCTCATTCTGGAGGTTAACAATGAGTGCGTAAAGCTCTGCAAACCTGGTATAAGCATTCAGCAAATACACCACCATTCGGTATGGTTTGATAAAGCTCCTATTTTTCTACTGTTTTCTATGCATGTAAGTTGCTCCATGAAGGTACCACTCTGTGTGGTTGCTTTGTATCATGGGGCATCCTTATATGTGTGCACCATGTATTTACTCAATGCTGTGTGAGTTGCATGTATCTTCCTGATGAATGATGGAGATGAACTGTTGGTCTTCTGATGGACAATGGTGACTAAGCGTGGACCTGTGGTTGAACTCTACTGTCCTCCAGGGAAGATGGGTAGAGATTGATATGCACACAATAAATGTTCTTATCCTACTTAATATTATTCATGTAGCATGAGATTCATAGTTCAAAAAGTTTGAAGCCTTCAATGAGTTTTGATTATGTTAATATTAATAAGGAGCTTTATGGTCAAAGACTTTAGTAATACTCGTGTTTTGACTGTAAATCTTTGCTTTTCTACTCACTTTGGTTTAAATAATTTGGTGAAGGTTTGGAGATTTGTCTTCTGATATATATGTATGTCATCATAGAAATTTCTGTGGCATCAAGAAGAATCAACAGAAAGGACACAAAGTTCATAATTAGAACACAGGATATGTGCAAGAAAAGGAGTCAAATATCAAGAGGCTCTAAAATTTAAACAAGACCCTTACTATTGGATAATGTCAATGTGCAATTATTCTTTATTTGGCAATAAGAATATGAAAGACACAACAGACCCTCCATTGCAAATACAGCAACTTAAAGGGCTTGTGAAATATGGTACTAAGTGAATAGAATGGTGTGAATCCTGTTGTGGCCTCACTGCTTAATGAGGGAAGCTACATATACTTTGAATGCACTCCAAGCATACGGTGGAGACAAACATGTTAGGAGCATTCCAAGGATTAAGTATTGTATTCTCTTGGACTCAGAGGCCATGCTCGTCTGTGAAGCAAATGGAAAAAGGAAGGTATACCATAACCCAATGGACTATGGTGTGGTTTACTCAATAGGATCCACTGTCATTTCCTGCTGAGAGACAGTGGGGGTTTAACCATAATGGGTCCACTGACATTCACCCAGTTACGGTTAATGTCCTCCTTCCATCATCAGGAACCAATGGACGATGACTGTTTGGAGTACAATGTATCATCATTTATTTGCTTATTGTAAACCTATTCACTAAAGTTACAACAACCTTCTCAACTATTATGTCTTAATATATTGAACGTTTTATGTATCACACCCTGCTTGCTCAAATACAGGTCATATTGCTACAACGAGGGTTTAAAGAGCTTGGAATTTTGAAGGGTGGTCCAAGTCTTATGCGGTGTTACCATCAGTTAAATCCAACTGCAATAGGTCAGGGTTCACTCTGTTACAAGATGAGATCTCTAGTGTTTTCAACTAGTGAAAAACTACTGATACTGCAACTTTAGAGTATGATTGTATGATAGTTTATGTTTTCAACTAGTGAGAAACTACTGATACAGTAACTTTAGAGTATGCTTGTATGATAGTTTTATCATATTCAAAGATTGATAATTTTTTATAAGAGTCAAATATTAATATTTTTACTTTCATCAAGCAGCTCATTACCTAGGAATGGATGTTCATGACTGTTCCACTTTAAGCAATGACCGTCCATTGCAGCCTGGAGTGGTAAGGTTCTATTGCTCTCTTAGTTAAGACATTTGCTCTTTCATCTCTATAAGCTGTTTAAATTATATGCTAATTTAGTGCTTTCAACTTTGCATGATGATGCTCACTGCAATTTAGGTCATAACCATTGAGCCAGGAGTTTACATCCCATCTACATCTAGTGTAACAACAAGGTATCTGCTGAAATTTGGTGTTTGGACTTCTATTCTCTTCCTTGGTTCACGCCTCTTCAATCACATTTACCCATTGGTCATCCCAACAGATTCCGAGGAATCGGCATCAGGATAGAAGATGAAGTCCTGATTACAGAAACAGGGCATGAGGTAATAGAAATGGACTCTCTCTCTCTCTCTCTCCCGTTCCATAACTTTACGATTATTTATGCTGTGCATCTAAATTAGGTGCTCACTGGATCATTGCCTAAGGAAACGCATCAACTCAAGTCCTTAATGAATTATGGCCAGAACTCAGCCATGGAAGACCATAACAGAAGCTTGCTGTCAGTAGGTTTTCCATCATAATCATTAATTAATATTATTTTAGTTTCAACGTTTTGATAGATTGGGTCAGAAAACCAACAATATCACCCTCATTGATTTGTATTTTATTCATCCTGGTCTCTATTTTTCAAATAATTTCAGAAATTTTGACTTCTATTAGATTTAATGGACACCTGTCATCTTTGCGTGATTTTTCCCCATTTTGTAGCAGTAGCACATGGAGTGAGCACATACTATGTCAAATTACTGGTATTTAGGGAATTAACTTTTTTTGGAGCACCTTTCTCTTTAAGGAAAGTACATTGGAATCCTAATATATGGTCACAAGTGTGTAACCACTGCCCAACTAGGAATGAACAGAGTAGAGAGTGGGTGTAAAATTGAATCAGTCATTTACTGGTGGTTTCAACTCTTTTCACCATCCATTACATCGATTGACAGTGATGAGACTGATGACTGTCGATTTCATAGTCGCAGATAATATCTGAGTCTCAGATTATGTCTCTCTTTGCTGCTGCTAGTCAGATAAATTTAAGTGTTAAAAGGAAAGAATGATATGTGGGTCCCTTATAGAGAAGGTCACCTCTGTTTTGCGTTCTCAACCATGAGATTGGTATCAGTATTTCCTGCCAAATCATTTTAATGAAGAAAAGAACTCTTGTTGAAAGAGGTTAGTCTTTCCAGGGAAGTCGCTGTTAGCAAAAGCTACATTCTGCATTGGGAAAATTATGTATATATCTGTTTTATTTTCCGTTATTATTAAAATATCTAAAACTTGCTGTTATTACTCATATGTCCATAGTTTTGGACTTCATAACAATTTTTTTAAAAAAGATTGAATTGCCCATTTTCGGTTTTTTGAAAGTCTAAATGGCCTTGATTTTGGTTTTTGAAAAGCCAAAAATGGCTCCAGCTACCCTAACTTTTCGGTCTGTACTCTTGCTCTCTGTAATTTTCTTTCTTTCCTCTCACAAGAAATCTGTGCTATTTTTTCTCTTTCCTCTCTCATCCTCCTGCCCAGTTGTAATTTTCTTTCTTTCCTCTCACAAGAAATCTGTGCTATTTTTTCTCTTTCCTCTCATCCTCCTGCCCAGTTGCGCTTCCCGCACTCTACTCTGAAACTTGCCTATTTTCGTCATCTCTATCTGTCTCGGGTTTCTCTCTCTAAGCTCACTTCCACATCTTTTGGCTCATTGAC
This sequence comes from Amborella trichopoda, assembly GCF_000471905.2. Next base: position 1,391,289 of record NW_006498057.1, on the reverse strand, counting down.
TTTCGGTCTGTATTTTCTCTCTTGGCGTTTCTTTGGAGCTCCCATCTTTTACTTATTGGTAGTTTTTGCCCTCTCTGTCTAGATTCACCATTTTCACCCGTCTTGGATCTTTATACTTTTCTTCTTGTGCATTTCTAGTTTCCTCTCTCTAACTCTGGAACTACCTATCTTCCCCCTCTTTCTAGTTTTTCTTTTTGGGTTATCATATATTCCAAGGCTGTGAGGAAAGGGAGCTTCTTGTGCATTTCTAGTTTCCTCTCTCTAATTCTGGAACTACCTATCTTTCCCCTCTTCCTAGTTTTTCTTATTGGGTCATCATATTTGGCCATGGCTGTGAGGAAAGGGAGCAAGCTTCCGCAAACTACTGGCCTCAAATAGATCCTGAAATGGTGCTCGTCGAGCTTGGGGAGAAAACAGAGGCTTGATTCTGATGAAATTTCAGGAGAATTTGGTTTTTATGGAGATATTCTAAAGGGATATTTCCCGGTTTATGTTGGAGAGAAGCACATTTGCTTTGTGGCTCCAATTTCTTGCTTAAGCGATCCTCAGTTTCAGTCACTTTAGCAAAGAGCAGAAGATGGAAATGGTTTTTCGCTCTCTGACCTCTTCCATCCTCAGATGAGAGAGAGAGAGATTGTTCCTTTTTTCATGTGATTTTGGCTGGAGGCCCCCCGAGGGCAGGTGGTAGCCACCGTACATTTTTATTGCAGCTTGAGATGGTGCGGAGTGGTGATGCAGTTCTCCATGGAAGAACATTGGACAAACGAGTTTTTCCTCAAGATTTTTGTAATATATTATATGAGCAATGGTCTTATGAGATATTCCCACATCCATGCGTTTAAAACTTAAAAGGATCATCATTAAATTTGGTACAGATTTTTAAATTTGTGAAGGTGTAATTTTTTTCTGTAAAACCTAAAAAGATCATCATTAAATTTGGCACAGATTTCAAAATTTGTGATTGTGTTATTTTTTCTCTTTAAATTTTGTGAATCTATAGAATTTTCTCTCTAAATTTTTGTGAATCTATAGGATTTTTTGTGAGAGAGGTAAAAGAGGAAAATTTGCAAGGAGAAGAGAGAGGAGCCCCAAAAGTTTGCGGTGAGAGAGTAGGGTTCAAAGGGATTAAACGGACATTGCCTAATTTTGGTTTTTTAAAAACTGAAGTTGGTCCGATTTCGGTTTTTCAAAAACAAAAAATGAGTAGTTTTGTCTTTTTAAACAAAATTTGTTACAAAGTTCAAAAAATGAACATGAACGTAATAAAGGAAAATATTAGGTATTTTGATAATAACATAAAATATTACGTATTTTGATAATAACATAAAATAAAATGGATATCGACGTAATTTTCCGTTGAATCTTGGTGGGCAAGTTATTTGGAGGCTTTCCATGTCTTTTAAATATGACGACCAAATGGCCTTCTCTCTCAAAAGACTATTCAGAGCATCTCTCTTCTCTCTATCCCGGCCGTCGTTGGAATCAAACGAAGGAAGGTCAAAGGACTATTCGAGTCATTAAGGGAATGAGTTATCTCTTAAAAATTTATTTTTAAGATGGATTTTTTGAATTAATTTTTTAAGGACATGTAATCTCTAATATGGAGATCATGAATATGAAAATTAAATAAATTTTGAAAATTAAAAATAACAATTTTATTAAAAAAATATTTGGTAATTTCAATTGTTTTTAGATGAACCACCTATTTACATCTTATCTTTTAAGATGGATGCTTATATCTTGGGACCGCATATTGTAAAAATGTGGTCCAGACAATTTTGGTTCATTAAGGGGCATAGATCTGAACCTATTTGTTCGGTGAATCACAAAATGGACGGTGGGGCAGCTATGGACGGGTCGAGACCTCCCGGCGTCGATTATTTTGCATAGTCCGTGGGCCAGCCGCAGGCAGCAGAGCTGCGGGGCATTGGACGCTCTGTCCATCTAAGATTTCTATTATTAGTTTGTTGGCATTGAGCTAGAGGAGATCTTTCAGATCACACATCCAAACCAGCTTAATAAACATAGAAGGCATCACGCTCTCTTTCTTCAGTTTTTCCACGTCCAAATGCTCAGAACAAACAATGAAAGAGAGGAAACAAAAGGATGGCATAAAGGCGCATGTTCAAACATCATGAAACTTCAATAAGTAACCAAAGGAAAAAAAAAAAAATCACAAATATACCTTAATTTTCATCTATTTAGAAGAAAAGAAAATCAACTTTTATAAACCCCATCAACACTTCTTCTTTTTTTTAATTTTGATCGTTTTGTGACCAAGATAATCTTCACGGTAGTAGTATTACCTTAATAATTTAAATTAATATTACAGCACTTTAAGTACCGTAAAACCTAAACCATATTATAACATCACGGTGCTTAAAGTACCATGATGAAGACCCACATCTTATTTGAACAGTGAGGTGCCTCGAGCATCTACTGACCGTGGCAATTTCTGAAACTTCCATTCTTTGGGAGTGACAATAGCTGCTCCAACTTGTAAATTTCTGCAACATCCCGATATTTGGCTGACACCCAATGCTCATAAATACCAACCGAAGATTTTCAGCACCTGAATCAGGCCTTTTTTATTTGCAAGAAAGGCATTTGTTTGCTGGTTCTTGGCCTTTGGAGAGAGAGAGAGAGGGGCTGAGAGAAACAGAAGTGAGAGGCATATGAGAATGGTTAAGAGAGAGAGATTGGGACATAAGAGAATTGTTTAGAGAGAGAGATTGAGGCTGAGAATGATCTGATAATAGTTTAATAGTTTAGACTGAGATATTGGGGCTGAGAATGAGGGGAGAATGGAAGGTTGGAGGACATGAGCCAGATGGGTTTTTTTTAAAAAGAGAGAGAGAGGGGTAGTTGAGGGAGGGGAATGCAATGGGTAGCTTTCATCTGAAGTTTGGGAGAATGTTCTGCTGAGATTTTATAATTTGAACGAGGCTGGAAAAAAGGGGTAGAGAGAGGGTTATCGATGTGAAAAGAGAGTCACCGGTGGGTCGAGGAAGAGAGGTATGAGGAGATGTACAGGACAAATAAGGCAAATTTCTTAGAGGAAAGAAAAATCACCATACATTTGGAAGAGAGAAGGCCCTCCCTCCTTTCTGGTTCTTTTTCACGCGTCCGTCTTGTCAGAATCCAGCGAAAACGGGACAAAACGCCTCATCGTCCTGTATTCAAGAATCTCTTTTTTGGCTTTAGGTTTTACGGTATTTAAAAGTACCATGATATTAATTTTAGTTATTGCAGTACTTTAAATACCGTATAAAATGTGATAATTATTACGATAGTATGACTACCGTGATAGGTATTTTGATCACAAAATACCTAAAGTTGAAGAAAAAAGATGTGGATAAGATTTATGAAATTTGAAAGTTTTTTTTTCTAAATAGACGAAAAATTATCGGCGCTAATACATTACCCAAAAGAGCACAACATATAGAGATACCACAGCAATGGGAGAAATGGATTACACTGCAAGAATAGCCTCACTTTCTCTAAACCAGCACAAAATGCAGAATTAGCCTCTCTCTCTCTAAACAAGCCCAAAGTGGATAAAAAATACAGGAATAGCCCATTCACCCTCCCCGTCCCCCCCTTTTCTCTCTCTCTACCATTGCTTCTTGCCCTTCTTCTTCTTCTTGCCAGAATTCTTGTTACATTTACCAGAATTACCATTACTGCCCATGGGGCCAGGGCTGTCAGAGGGGGTGTCAGCACCCTCAAACATGCCAGACCGGACCGCATTTTGTAACCATTCAAAGAAGGCTTCCTCAGTCATGTTTTCATCCAAGCCATCTTTGGGCATGGGACCACCAGGCCTGTGAGCTGTTCCCCCTCCTACTTTAGAAGCATGCTTTGAGACCATGCTAGTGTTTACATGGAAGCTTGGCTTGTGAGTGTTGGATGGGCATCTCATTCCCTGCATGACACCATAAAGCAATCGATGAGCTGCACAAGTAGAGAAAAGTCCAAATCTCCCTCTCAAAGACAACTGGGTCTCTCTCTCTCTCTCTCTGCCCCTCCTGGCAGGTGTGCCATAGTTCAACACACACCTGCACGGGCACTGAAGGACACATCACACCCCCCGCCCCCCCTCTCTCTATCAATGTCAAATATTTTGCTGCAATAGATAAGTAATATTAAACTGGTTGAAAGAATTGCAAGGTACCTCTCCATTTTCAAATGAAGGGAAAAAAAGAGTTTGCCTACCATTTTAGCATTATTGCACAACAAAGAGGATGTTTTCATGTTTCTCCATGAAAAAAAAAACATATGTTGATAGATAAATAAGCACAAAGAACACCAGGAGATCAGGTTTGTCAAGGTGAGCCTCTTATGTTTGGTTCCTAAAGGCAGTTCTGCTGAAATGTTAATGTACATAGCAGAAACATTGGGTTACAATTTATGTACTAGATACATGAATTTCTGGGAGAACCAGTTCCGAGTTTTTGAATAGAGAATCTTAGAGAATTTCCATTTTCTTTTCTGCTCCCTTCAAAATGAGCATTAATGCCACTGAGCCAAATACTTGCAGACTGAAAAACTGAGTAAATAATTTCCAGCATTGCATGGTTTTCAATCACTGGACAAGATGGATTATGGAAAGTAAGTCAAATCATTGATGATGAATTACTCAAGGGGATAGGTAATACCTGACAAATGAACCAATCAGTGGCATTATATATCCGGCTTTCAGCACAGACATATGCATAGGGTGTGTCCACCTACAAAGCAAAGCACATCAAATTATTAGCTAGTTTCTGATACAAGTCAAATGAAAGTTCTGTTAGAAATAATACAGTTGGTTATCACATAAATGGGAGAATATGCCAAGAGGTGAATACACAATGCAAAACCAAACTGCATAATCAGCATATAAGAAACTAATCAGGAGATGAACATCAATGTGACTAATACTTTTTTTTTTTTGGGGGTAGCTCAGTTGTAGGAATTGAATTTGGACTAATACTATCAAAATAAGAGCATAAGTGACAATAATCTAGAGATGAATTCCAATATGACTAGATGCTATCATTAAGAGAACCTCAAAGCACCACTTAGCAATACTACCTTCTGCAACAATCCAAAGAAGAAGGAATGACCAGATTGCTCGATCCACCCATCACCATCTTTTGCTTGATGGTAGTCTTTGCAATCCTAAAAAAACAAAAAAAAAGAATCATAAAGCTCACAAGTGGAAATTTAATCATGTATTTCCTATTGATGTTCATTAGGGAAAGTATATAGTAAACAGATGGATTATGGTATACAATACTTCAAATGGGCATCCTGCATCCATTCCTAATGGCCAGAAGTGGGAATTAAACATTATGGGCCCCTCTGGGACATCCACCCCACTACACTTAATCTCCCTGTTTGCATCGTGAAGGATGGTAGATACCTCTTTGAAGCCTTGTATATAATACAGGTACACTCCCAGTTCATTAGTGCCTAAACAAGCACCCAAATCAATCATCATCCACAAGTGCAAAGGTAATAAAAAGGAAACCTGGCACCATCGGGCCCGAGACTTTGAACGGTCAGTGTGGACCCATAAGTGGAAGTTATTGCATTTTTTGCAAGCTATCCTTTTTGAATCACCATTAGGTTCCTCCTCATCAACCTCTGAATGAGAGAAGCCAGGTCCAAAGAAACCTTGCCTTCCTTTCTGGAGAAGTAATGGAAATTTGGAAACCAAATCAACTCCAGACCATATTACATGAGAAACAGAGAAAGGATACTGTAATTCAATGGAGTGGCAAAACCAATAGTACATTGGCTCATCACCATCCAATGAAATGATGGATGTCCATGGACAGAGAGTTAGGGCCCACCATTCGGGTCATGGGATCTATCCATCACCATCCACCACTTCAACTGACAGTGATGACTCAATGGATTGTGGTTTTTCTATAAAGTATTTTTTCTCCACAAAAATAGGAGGAAAAAGAAACACACCCTCTGAGAAGCACTCTGGAATCTACGGATGTAGTTGAGAAGTTCCTCCCTCCTCAATTCATCATCATATGACTTTCTCTTCAAAGAATCCAGTAATACCTGAAATTGATTCCAAGTTATGTGAAGGTTCATGAATAATGATTCCAGATGTAAACATTCATAACAATGATCAACTGGAAGAACCAACTTGAGTTAAATAAAACCTCATAAGCATTTTGAAGCTTCTTGAAGGCTTCTGCCGCTTTTTCATTGCCCATATTTTTGTCAGGATGGACCAGCATTGCCTAGTCAAAGAAACCATTAAAATATTAGAACATGACAATTTCCTCAACCACTGGATTTACAAGCATATGTAACAGAGCCATTCATAAGAAGAGAAACATACTTTTTTCCTATACTCTCGCTTAAGAGATTGAACATCAATGTTTTCGAAACGAGATAGGCCCAATGCCGCATAGTGGTCAGCACAATTCAATAATCGTACAACTTCCTCTTCCGATGTCAATTCTGTTTCTGAAGAAGCACCACTGGTTGAAGGAAATCCTTGGTCTGTGGATCTCGCAGTGGCGGTTTGAAACCCTGGATCAGAGGAACCAGAATGGAGAGGCTCACCAAAGAAGGCACCTGGCCTTCCTTGAGTCTCATCAGTTGCACCCCTTGATTCACGCTCATTTATATTGTTCTTTAGAAAGTAAATCAAAACATCACTGGATATGAAAGACAAGTTTATCCCCAGGAAAAGCCCAAGCCACCCAACATATAATTTTGCAGAGTAAATTGCATATAATGTGGTAATCAGGAGAGCGATGCGTTCTTGGTTCAACAAAAAAGCGACCCCTGCAAATTCATTGGGCAACAGATAAGTAGCACACTTTGAAATAAAGCAAGGGAAGTGTACTTTCATCCAATGGACTACAGAAAACTAAGTACATTGGCATCATCACCATTCAAGAAAATGATGGGTGGTGATGTAGAGAAAGTGGGACCCACCATTATGGCTACATCCTATACTTCTGTCCCACATGCTCCATCACTGAACATTTCATTGGATGGTGATGACCCCAACAGTGCATGATTTTTCCAATGGTCACTGGATTACAGTGTATGTCCTAACAAAATATTAATTGTTTCTAAGATGAAGAAAGGCCAACTTTAGAGAAATGGGTAAAGAATAAACCTCCAACCAAGATCACAAGACCCGTAATCCAAAAGCTGCCATACATCCATAGAAACACTAGAGCCAAAAAGGCAACTATTACAATTGCAAGGGAGAAGCCAAGTAAGATGGTTGCCATGCCAGTTGTGGCCTGAACAACAAGACATAAGTTAGAAAATGTAACTTTCCAAATAATTAATAACTGAAAATATTGTATGCCCTCATAGAAGCACAATGTACATTTACTTCCCTATGGTAAAAAACTAGCTGGGAGTATTTGCGAGACCGATGTGACCTACTCAACCTGACAACCAACCCAATAAATAAATAAATAAAGAATACTCACCCTGGATCAGCCTTAAAAAATTCACACCCTTGGAGTGTAAGCAGATGGTCCAAAAATTGGACAGTAATCTAGGTGTCTAGGTACTCAAAAACCTTTTTTTCTCTCTCTGAGGTACTCATCTGTTGATTCTAAAGTGGATCCCAAAATTTCTGATCAAAAACAAAAAATAAAAAAATAAATCCTCTGGAGTAGGTCATTTGCCGGAGGAGTAAACGGATTTTTTGCTCTAACAGAAGCACAGTACACAATAAATAAAATAAATGAGTAAATATCATACTTTAACACCTAGAAAATAAGAGATTTCACATGAGACCTTCCCTCTTTCTTCCTATCAAATGTTCTTATATCTTGGATTTAGTTGTCATGGACCCCTCCCGTATGCCTCCTCACATTTTCACATGTTCCCCCTTCAAATTTTTGTTTCCACTCATAGGTTCTCTCTCAAACGCTCCCAATTATCTCCCTTCTCCCTCTCATTGTCACAAACTCTCTCTCTCTCTCTCTCTCTCAAGTTACAAAAAAGGTAAACAGTTCATGGTCCCACGTTTCTCAAGGTTTTCTACCATCATTGTGAGGACTAAAACATCATGAATAATCTTCGCTTTAACTAAGAAAAACGTTTCCAAAAGTCGTCTTTTGACTAATTATTGAGGAGAAATACATTTATGATATTCCAATGAAAAATTACAACTTTTTGACAAAATTTTTGGGTAAACATAAAGGTGAAAACAAAACTTCCTTCACCGGCACAAAGCCAACATGCCAACTCTTGAAAAATAATAAGACGCAAGAGCAATAATTGTACAGCCCAAATATTGACATTTGAATAGAAAATGAGATAAGCATACCAAAGAGATAATGGCGGTCCACATGCATGGAGATCCCTATGTACTAAGACCACCATTGAAATTACGGTTTGCATATGGTGAACAAGGCATCAGATAACAATTTTTTTGGGTATTACAAAATAAAAATTGAGCCTACCATTTCATAAAAATCACCACTACGAAAACACTCTGCTTCTCTGATAAAAAGGTTCCTCGTAAATCAATAAATATACCAAATGTATTTGCGACAAAGCAGGAACACTTGCCCAAGATAGTATAGAGCAGTTAGGGACAAGCCTGAATGGCTTTTGTATCAATGCATAACATACCATACAGATTTCTCGAATAATACCCATTATAGAGAGAAAGAGGGAAACTTAGAATAAAAATTTCGAAAGATAAACACCGATGTATAAGAACAAAAAAAGCACAGAAAAAAAACATAAATCAGTAGGTAATAAAAAAACACACAAAAGAAGTACAAATATAAGGCTGATTTTCCATATATCAGACAACAATGGAAAAATTAGAAAATATTGAGAAAAACTATGCAAAATTCTGATGAAGAGAGAGAAAGAGAGAGAGCATACGGCATTTCTTGCAAAAGGATAAAATGGCTGACAAATCTACATGCGTTCTTTGTAGAGAGAGAAGTGGGGGAGAGGTGAGAGAGAGAGAGAGAGAGAGAGAGAATGGGGAGAGCTTGAGAAAGAGAATGTTCAGGTGGAAATAAAAAATTTTGGGGGGGCATAATATGGGAGAAACATGTGTCAAAATGGGAAGAGGGATATGGCAGGGGGTCCAGGAAACCCAAACCCAAAAAGTAACACCGCTTGATAGGAAAAGAAAAGGGAGGGTTCCATTTGAAATCCCTTTATTTTTGGGGGTTATGTATGATAGTTTCCCTACATAAATTAACAAAAAAAGCATCAGCAAATAAATAATGGCATTAACAAGACAGACTACAGGCATGACAGTGCATGGTTCAGTATGATAAACAACAAATTCAAATACCCACATACACAAAAGAATTACAAACACATGGGGACTCCAAGTTGCACCACTCGAATAGTGAGCTTAAATAACCCACACTCCTAAATTAGTGACCATAAACTACCCATATATCATTAATAATTACTTAATCAATATTTTATTTCAAAATTTTCGAATGAGTATATATTTAAAATCACTCTAAAAAAACTCAAACCTGATTTCAATAAGATTCTAGAGTTTTTTTGCACCGTTGTGTTTTGAAGGGGTTTTCAATTGATGGGATACACCCTTCCTTTGTAAGATGATAAAGTCAACCATGCTTAGAGTCATCATCATCGTCAAAGCCTTTTTCCAACTAATTGGGGTCGGCTACACGAATCCTGGTCTGCTATTCTGCTCTATTAAGGGTCATACCCTCAGTGAGGCCATAAGGCCCCATATCTTTTTTCACTACTTCCAATGATGTCCTTTTGGATCTACCCTTTGCCTTTTTAGAACCTTCCACTTGAACTCAATTGCACATTCTAACAAATGTTGTATAGGGCTTGCATCACACACACATGGCCAGCTCACCTAAGTCTAATCTCTCTCATCTTATTGCCTATTGATGAATTTTCACAAATGTATTCATTTCAAGTTCTATCCCTTTTTGTTTTGCCACTCATCCATCTCAACATCTTCATCTCCGCTGCACTCATTCTATAGGCATATTGTTTTCTGACCACCCAACATTCTGCCCCATAAAACAAAGTTGGTCTCACAGCTGTCCTATAGAACTTACACTTCAGTTGCATTGGTAAGTATTGGTATGCGGCGATCACATAAAATTCCAGTTGCACATCTCCACTTCGCCCACCCAGCTCTAATTCTATGTGCGACATCTTCCTCAATCTTTCTATTTTCCTGAATTATCGACCCAAGGTATCAAAAGTGCACTTTTTTTGGTAATTGTTAGCCAATAATCTTAACTATTTCCTCGTCTCTACTCCTTATTACTAAATTTGCATTATGTATACTCTATCTTAGTCTCGCTAATTTTAAAACTTTTAGATTCTAGAGCATCTCTCCAAAGTTCTAACTTTGCGTTGAGGCCGTTCCGCATCTCATCAATCAGAACTATGTCATCTACGAGCAACGTGCACCACAGTACCTCATATTGTAGGTGCCTAATTAAGTTGTCCATAACTAAAACAAAGCGGTATGGACTCAATGCTGACCCCTGAAGTAGACCTATTGTCACTAAAAACTCACTCGTCTCTCCACTAGTTGTTCGTACACTAGTTAAAGCTCCATAGTACATATCTCTCACTAAGTTGATGTAGTGTTTGGGTAATTTTACTTTTATTTTAATCATGAGTAGGATTTCATAAGCCCACATTACGTTCTAGAAAAACCCATGTGTGCGTGTGTCAAAAGATAACTACTAGAATATTGAACTCATACTATCCAAGGCCATGCATCATGGTAATCTCAACACCCATTTCAATATCAACGCAAACAAAGTTTTCTTTCTATTAAAAGGTATTTTTTTTATAAATTGTACTACTGGTACAAAGTGACTATTCAAATGTTTATCATGATTAAAAGGCATGTATTCATCCATACTTCTTCCATAAAGTAATAAAGCATTTCATTAAATTGGAAAAAGGAAATTGAAAACTAAAAGTAAAAAGCCTACAAAACCAAGCCATCGGAACATCTATATAACCAACAATGACAAAGGAAGGAAAAAATAATGCCCCAGAGCATAAAAAACCTGGCAAACTTTCCCCCGTCAAATGGCGCAGGTCAAGGTGGATGTGTACCTCTTCTAGCCTATCCACAAAAATTGTTGGAGAGCAAATCTTATCATAGTTGAAGGTATTTGCAGAGAAGAATCTATTATTCCATAATTCCATATTACTTTTGATTATTTTTTTTTCTCTTTTGATAAAGATGTACTTTTGAAATATTTATTGTGGGAACAAGTTGTTAACCAAAAGATATAAGTCGAGAATAAAAGTTTCCAAAAGTAAGTTCTCTGATTAATCCCAGAAAGTTTATTCTAAAACATAAAAGAGAAAAATTCCAAGATGCGAACTCCAAATAGAGGCCTAAAACATGGAATGTAAACCAAAGACCTGAGTTAGATAACTTATCCAAGAGAATACTGCTGCCACTTGTCACCCTTTCTTTCTTTCTCTACAACAGAAAGCCTATGGCTCGCTTTCAAATTCAATCGTGCTACCAGAGTTACAAAAAATGGATCTTTTCATCTTAATCTAATAAAGGAATCAAATGCTACACACATAAAACCGCAGCTTCATCAAGTCTTGAATCCCACATGCTGAACTACAGAACCAACAAAATTAATATGCTCAATCAGTAACTAGCAACAGCCTTTCCTGCAGAGCTGTTTACCATGAGATTATCATTTCCACAAGAAATTCATAGCTCTTGCTTGAAAGCAACTTAGAACCATCATCCCCCATGTAAACATCACCGAAAAACTATTCAAATTTAACTTATCGCGTCCAAACAATACCATAACTACTTAGGAGGAACCAACTTGCAAATCAGTCTGTAATTCAACGAGGGATCGTGGATGAGCTAGTCCAAAAGTCTAAACCTAGGCTCTAGTCTAAACTCTAAAGCCTAAACCTAGGCTAAGTCCCTAAAGTTTGAAAAGGAAATGTTAAAGAATTGGGCTGAGTGGTAAGTATTTGATGGATATGTGATTGTGCATTCTGATATTGATTGAGGCATGTGTTTGGAGTTTGAACCAATTATAGAGTTCTGTTCACTCGCTTCAGTGAGAATACTTTCTTGGGTTCTGCAGCAAATCAACAGTATCAACCATAAGAAAAAAAATAAAAAATACTCGAATTAATAGCAAAATGGCAAACGGAAAGTGAGAAAAACGATCATCCCTCTCAAGCCCCCAGAACTCTTAGAAAAAGGTATTTTCTATTCCCTATGAACTAAGGTAGTAGGTTGTTTTGTGCTCTTATATCAAACTTAGCTAGTTTTAATAGCAAAGTATATGACTCCTTGAATGAAGGTTGAGAAAAATTAGTTTCCTCTACGCATTTATATAGTTGTGAGCATCATCTACAACATAACACATGATCATCAAAGATTGGCATCATGCTCCCTTTCAACGATTACATAGCAAAAGCAAAACTTTAAAGTCACAACTTCACAATATATTATACGTCTGAGTTCACTTTGTGTTTGTTTACTGTGGACCAAAACAACGCCCCGAATGATACGACTTGTCATTACCCTACCAAATTTTACTGAATTCAAAAGATCAAGATTCTCTAGATGAGGAAAGTAAACTTTCTAGTTAATGAAATGAATACAGAAAAGACAGTCCACCAGTAAATAGAACTTACCACCATTATAAGAAATTTAGAAGTCCCTATCATTGCAGTAACTGAAAGAATGCTGCACCAGATCACAGTAAAGAAAGATGTTGTACCCAAACGAAACAATGAATCAAACCCCCTAAGACTGCAGTCCAGCCAAACCAGGGATAGTAGCAGCACTGTCTTCCCAAATTGATGAAGCCACCTCCAAATAATTGGGTAAGCATACTTGGTCTTTGCGATTATACAATCACAAACATTTGATACCATGTTCCTTAAAGTGGTGAGCCTCGGATTCTGTTTTTTAAGCCATTCCCTGACTATTTCTAAAACAGACAATGCCGAAGTTCCCAAACTCCTAGAACCCACATCATCTAAAGATCCTGAACTTGCCATCTTCTCTTGAACTCCATTTTGTAAGCACCCAGACGGATTTCTTGAATATTCAGAATCCTTATCTATTGACATAGGTTCAACCTCTCCAAACTCAGAAGACCCATATGCAAATCTATCTCCATTTTCTCTTTGTTCTTGTGAAAAAGTCGCATGTCCATTGGTTGATTTTGTATTCATTTCAGAGCTTTCTTTGTGAACTACATTTTCTGATTTTACAATGTTTTTCCTACCATCTTTTGAATAATTGGTTTTCTTTGACTGACCTCTAGATGGACTGCTTTTCTTGCATTGGTCACTAGGTTTCTTCTGCTTTGATGGAACAGCTTCTGACTCTGAAACCGGAACCTTATGGGCAGTACCTTTTCGAGCCATGTGACTGGAAATTGATGAAATACAGATCGGAGCTATTTCTCATTAACTCCACATTTTCAGAATACAAAGATGTTACCAATCCATTTACAGAGAAAATAATCTGCACCTATTAGCCAGTTGGGAAGCTTATAGCACACCTGAAATAGCGATTAGAATGAAAGCATTATTGACATGTTGACATCTAAATGAGATTTTGACATTCCATATCCAGTTTTAAAACTTTATGGTGTGCAATCAATTGATGATATATTTCAACATAAAACCACAAAATTGCATGGCAAACAATTATATGAAGAGCATGTCACATGGAGAAAAAGTAAATTAGAAAAATACATATAGAGTACCAAGATGGGTCTGGTTTCTAAGCTCTAATTCCTAAAATACCTAACCAATTCATGAAGAACATACAAAACGTTGTTCTATAAACCACAAAAAATATACTGTCACTCCTAAGGTTATAACGATTTTGGTAGTGAAGATGATAGAAAGCAGACAAGGAAAAAGGCAAAGAGAAGAGATGTACAATGGATCCTGTTTGTGGCTTATCTTTTTCTAGGGTAAGTACTATAAAGAAAAGGATGTAGAAGTTTTAACAGATATAGCTATGACTTTGCATCACAAGCAAAAGAACCGGTATGGTAAAGCTATCTAAGATTCTACATTGTCATTGTCCAAGCCAAAGAAAAAAAATAAAAATGCATTCTTCAATATTGTGAAGAGGCATGAATCCAATGCCTGCCTAGATAGATGGTACTCGTAAAATTTTCTTGAATGCTGTTTGAAATGGATCAAGTTCCTTACTTGAGATCTGGATTCAACATAATTCATTGACAAGGTTCTTATTTGATTGTGTAATTGAATTTTTTGATAGAATAGCATGTACAATAAACAAGGCTTCTTTAATTAAATTCCCAAATTTACTTTTATAATGCGTTCCTTTCTTTCTGAGTGATACTAATTTGATCAAACATCATAACAACAATCAACTAGCATCAGCAATATTCCACTAGATATCCCAAACAGGATTTATAGATTTCAGTTTCACATCATGATGAGAAGCTCTTAAAGATAACAGATGCACTAAAATTCGAATAACGAAAGATATAATTGGTTCGAGCATTTGAGGAGAATAAAGAGAGCTATCACAAAATGCAATCTTCAACGTTTTATTGAGGATGACAGTAGTTGCTAAAAAAAGAGCATCTAATGGCACCATACTAGATCCACGACATTATAATAGCATAAATAATAATTTAATTTGGAGTTAGATGAACAATCAATCAGGTGTTTCTCTTGTTCTGTGTCCACAAAAAATAAGTGTTAAATTTGCTGACTCGAAGCATTATTCTTCATTAATCATTAGTGGAAAAGGAGAAATTGACATTGCTCTTCTTCAAGAGCTATCTGTTTCGTATTATATGTCGCAAAGATAAGCGACAAGAATTGTCATAAAACTTAAGGAAATTTCTACATATGTTCTATTAGATGATTCAGACGATGTTTAGAAAGAGAGAGAGGGGGAGCAGTGTGTCCAGGGCGCCAAAGCAGGAAATGAACCCAGGACCATAACGCACATGAACCACACGCCACCATGATGGCCGATTAAGCCATCAAATCATTCAGACAATGTTGCTCGATGAATCCTAATAAATATCTTTAACAAAGAGCGTAGGATCAAAAGCACAAGGAAGAGGAAGCACACCTCTTGTATATGTGACATGGTATCAAAATGGTATCAAAGTGAACCCAATGAAGATAGTTTTCTCTAACAAGCTCTAAGGAAGTAGCATGTGAACTATGATTCAGTATAAATGGCTATATTTGACTGCGGATGCCACTTGAATGTGAAAGCATAATAGTACAAGTTGAATCCTCAACAGTAGATAATAAGAAGACCTTTCGGTTTCTTGAGCATCGGTCCTCACCAAAATTCTATAATGTTTTGTAGTAGGTTCCTGAATAGTTTTGTTGTATAATAACACCAACGAATTTCTGTAAAGAAAGATCCTACCCAAACGTCAACACTGACAATCTTTTCTTTTTCCTGAAAGTTTATCAACACTGACAATCTTTTCTTTTTCCTGAAAGTTTATCAACACTGCCAATCTCCGAGGTTCGCTAGTGCAAAAAGCAAATGGCGTTCGGTATTAAGAAGAATCTTGAGCACACTAATCCTTTAGTAATGTGAATGCCAACCCAAAGCACATGAAAAGCCATAACATAGCAAGTAATTTCACAAAGGCCTTTCTATTGAGGAGATTTTCACCCCAAAACATAAACCCAATGACAAATACACAGATCAAGAAATTTAAATGAAGAAATAGAGAATTTCTAAGCTTTTTCTATATCTGGTTTACTTGATCCTCCATGTGTTAATTAAAAAAAAAAGTAATTATTTGGTGATTCGCTCCCAAGAAAAGTAAGTCAAAGCCCACAGTTGAAAAACCCAAGGCATACAAACCCCACCCTTAACACAAACTAGGTCAAAAATCCCATTGGAGCCATTAAACAGAAAACATACATTAAATATCAAAATTCAGTTCATGTAATAGCAGATTATCCTCGATTTAAAAGTAAATAACCAAATATAGCTGCAATAATACAGCAATACAATGCAAGGCACGACCAAATAAAAATAAGGCAAAAAAACTTCAGTCAAGATGCAAGCATATGCAACATTTCAAGGTATCTAAAATTGCTAGTAAGATATTGCAAAAACCATCAACAAACACCCAAGAAAATAAAGAACGTAACACAAATACACCGAAAAGAAATTGAATATATCAATGGCAAAATACTCACTCTGATGAATTGGGCTAGAGAAGAATCAAAACCCTATCTAGTATGGTAATCTCATAAAAAAGGCATAAACCACCGAAACTAGAAAAATGCATTGAGCAAATTTAAACCCTGGATCTCCAAATTGCTCACTAAGACCTCATACAAAATGAAACTCAAGAAAATCAATGACCTAAAACAAGAAACCGATGAAAATGGCGACATGGAAAGGGACCTTGCCAGAAAAGACAGTGAGGAGAGAGGAAATTGTGAAAAACAATGAAAGAGAGAGAGAGAGAAGATGGTCAGAGACGGTACAAGCCAAGCAACGAGTATGAGAGAGAAAGAGGCGTGAAAGTACCTGGAATCAAGAGACATGCATGCAGTCTGAGTTAGAAACCGGAGGCTCCAAGAGAGAGAGAGAGAGAGAGAGAGAGAGAGAGAGAG
>NW_006498057.1:1341987-1358408 GCF_000471905.2 Amborella trichopoda | reverse complement strand
CCCCCACATTATGAACCCTAGTGTTCGTAAAATCGAATTGGAACGGTTAACCGGACATGGCCCTAGAAGCGGTTTAATTGGCCTACCTGGCCGATTCAACCACTCTAACTGGGCAAGTCTCGAGTGGTAAAAAAAGTGTTGAAAAAGAATAAAAAAATACAAAAACAAGTTTACTAAAATATGAAAAGCATATAAAGAATGATTAAAACAAAACACATTCAAATGAAGCTCAAAATTAATAAAAAAAAAAATTTAAACCCATATTATATTTTTCAAGGCCTATTTTTAAAATTTTTGTAAAAAAAATGGGAAAATATAAAAGTGAGTATTAATGACCAAATTTTTTTTTAATATTTACCATAATGTAAAGAATATTTAAAATTGCATTACAAATCAAATTCCTTATTTTTGAGAATTTATATATATTTTATTTATTTATTTATTTTAAAATACCGGTTAATCATCCTAACCGCTCAAAACTGGAACCGGTCACTGGCCGGTTCCGATTTAACCGGACGGTTAGCTGTTAGACCGGGTGATTTTGTGAACAATGATAAACCCATAATCTAATTTTTATTTTATTTTATTTTTATATGTTTTAGATCATGGATTCGGATTGATATAGATGATCCGCCCCCCTCATCTGGGTTTTTATGTAGAGTTTAGTGCGACCATTTTCTCCCCATCACCATCCAAATAATGGGACCATGATAACCCTTAGGACCATTTTGTTAACATGATCATACGGATCATAATATGCTTTTGTATGATTATCACATATGAGCCGTGATATAAGGTAGGGTTGGCAATAGCCGGGTGGCTGGGCTCGGTTGGCTTGACCCTCAAAAAGTAGGGCATGGGACACAAAATATGGCCTAAGGGTTGGGCTAGGGCCACTAATGGCCTGGTTCGGCCTTGCCCAACCCTCCTTTTTCTTGTTCTTTTATATATTTTTCTTTATTTTTGGCCAATCCTGACGCGACCCTAATAGGGTTAGGGATTGGCCTGTACCAGCCCTATGAGGACAAGGGTAGGTCCAAGGTCAAGGCTAGCTCGGCCCATTGCCACCCATAAATCGTTTCAAATAATTAGATATGGTTTCTATTTGTCCATGTAGAAATAAATCCCCTCTTAAAAATCTATTTTTGAGATGGATTTTTTGACCCAATTTATAATATCTAACATGGAGATCATGAATATGAAAAATAAATAAATTAAGAAAAGGGCTGGGTCGTGGTTTTACCATCCCTACACCCAATTACCACAACGTGGTATCCGTTCCTACCGATGACATCCCCAATTAACACTTTCAAAATGTAACTCCCCAATCTATTGAAAAAAGGAAAAAGTTTATATAGAGAGCCTAGACTCTAAACAATCAAATTTGAGCCTACAACAAAAATTTCATTAGAATAGGTTGTTTTAATGTCCAAATATCTTTAAATTGATCATCTCGACATCAAGATGCATGGACATGAGAAAAAAATGGATTTCAAGTTTTAGAAATAATGTATTTTGTAATGCATTTTTGGACCGTTAATTTGTAAGATTTTCACGTTTTCATAGATCTGTCGATCAACACTATTTTTAAAGCTTTAAACTTTATAAATAAATATAAAAATATATTTTAAGTTTATCACAAAGATTTTCAATATTGAAATCACATTTCTAGACACTATTTGAAGGTAGGCTCTAATTTGATTCTTTAGAGCTTAGGCTCTATACAAACCGCACCCTTCAAAAACATGGGTAAAATGGGTAGGGCTCCCTGTCTTTCCCATTGAATTATCTAAAATAAATAAATAAATAAATTTTAAAAAATAAAATAATAACTTTACAAAAAAAACATTGGGACCATTTGTTTCCATTGTTTTTAGATGGCCATCCATTTGCATTTATCTTTAAAGGAAAAAGTTTATATAAGGTTGCAACGTTGAAATGTAGTATTACATATGCATCTCAAAAATCCATCGAAAAAGGTTGTTTTAATGTTGAAAAATCTTCTAATTGATCATCTCGACATCGAGATATATGAATATGAAAAAAAGACATTTTGCATCTCAAAAAATAGTACATCTTGCAACACTTTATCTACATCGTCCATTTTCAAGATTTTCATATGTTTATAGATCTACTAGATTTTAACCATTTTTTAAATTTAAAATTTTATACTTGAATCAACTCGCATATCTTAACAGGTGCTATATTGGGTTTATACTGCATTTGGCCAGCCCACCTAAATCTAATTTATCTCATCTTATCACCTATTGGAGCTACATCTAACTTCTCCTGAATGTATTCATTTGGAACACTATCATTTCTTGTCATACCACTCATCCATCTCAACATCATCATTTCAGTTACACCCATTCTATAGATATGTTATTTCTTGACCACCCAACATTCCGTCTTATAAATCAAAGCTGATCTCATAGCTGTCCTATAGAATAATGATTAGAATAATTAAAATGTAAATTTATGTTGAGTATTTTGTTAACTTTTTTGAGCAGTTAACTTTAATACTTAATATTATTATTAATTTTTATAACTTTTGCATTGTTAAATATTAAAATTAGTATTACTAATTTGTATAAAATGTTTCACAATAAAATTAAAATCAGATACTTAATGTTATTAAAACTTAATATTATTAAATTATACATACATATATATAGAATGATCATGTGTATTTTCAATATGTGTATAAGAGTTTTATACCTTTTTTTAGGGTGTGGTTTGTATAGAGCCGATGCTCTAAACAATCAAAGTAAAGCGCACCTTCAAATAGTGTCAAGAAATGTGGTTTAAATACTAGAAATATTTGTGATAACCTTAAAAGATCTTTTCATCTTTAATTATAAAATCTAAAGCTTCAAAAATAATGTAGATAGAGTAGATCTAGGAAAACTTGAAAATCAACGGTCCAAAAATGTAATACAAGATGCACAATTTTCAAAACTTAGAAATCAATCTTGTTTTCATGTTCATGCATCTTGATGTTGATTTGAGGATATTTGAGCATCAAAATAACCTCTTCTAGTGAAATTTTTTAGGTAGACTATAATTTGATTGTTTAGAGCCTTCGCTCAGTATAGAAATACCTTTACACCCAACTTCTCTCTCTCTCTGCACTTACGAATGCTCCTATTACCTTCGAATCTTTAAGTTCTTCAATCCAATACCCAATCATCCTTCCTTTCTCTCCAACGAGGGTATAAGCAATTATTTTTTCTTTACTCTATCGATATTTTGAGAGGAAAGATCCATGAATCCCCACAATGGTGTTCTTCGTCCGTATCACATTCTTTGGAAGCTTGGTTTTCTTAAAAGAGCTAACTAAATGCTAGAGGTTATATTTTTGGTGTAATCTTCTGCCCTGTTCATCGTCTGCCGATCTCTCTCTTTTTATCTAAAAGGCATTTATATGCAGAAGATAGGTTTTTTTTTATGAGATTTAACACACTCTCTCTCTCAAGCCCCACAAGAAATCGTGAAAACCCATCAACCCTTGGTCCATTGATCCTTTGAGCTCCCAAACCCATTAAAATCAAATACAGTTGTATAGTGAGAAGCCAATAAAGCTCCACTGAATTATGGGACATGGCGAGCTGGTGCTTTTCGCTAGAGAGAGAAAGGGGAGGTATCAGAGAGAGAGATAGAGAGAGAGAGGAGAGCGTGAATGTGCGTCGGAGATGAGAGCAAATATGTAAAAAAACAGTACTTCAAAGTTTCTCATGTGTTGTTAATGTGTTATCCAAGTGAAATAGGGCTGAGATTTTTTAATAATTAAAATGGGTGGTTCAAAACTCACATAGACCCCAACATGCATTGATAATAGACAGGATCACTATACTATGATACTATTTACCTTTAGTAAAAATAGGTCACAATTAATCTTAGCCATTAGATGTCCAATTGGCTGGCTTGGGCTTTGAGTTTAATCACAATCACAAGTACACTTATAACCATTTGATTTTAAATTTGATAAAAAATGGTTGTGATCCCTTTGTAATAAAAGTAAATGGTTTATATATATTCTCGAGTCTCGTTAGATTTGATTGATATAGACTTGGTCCCCGACCCGACCTGGTTTAAGTTCAAGTTCATGCTTTTGGACTCAGGTCCAATACATTGGGTCCAAATGCAAGACCCAGATTCGGACCTATGTCAAGTTGGGTTGGCGGTCGAACCCGACCCGATTGCCAGCCTTAGACAAAGCAGTTTTAATAGCCATCCACATGATAGATATAGAGTGTGTCCGGAGACCATTGTAGAAATGTGTTCCCATGCGCGCGACAACTACTTTCTCTTATTTCTTTGTGGCGAAAGGGTAAATTCTAGATGATTCTTATCATGAACCTCTTTAATTGCTTTATGCATTATACAACTTGGCCAGCATCGTGTCATTATAAATGAGAGACACTTAAAGAGTAAGGATGGTTAGATAACATGCGAAAGTGTATTGTGATCCGTCTATATGGTACATTAAATATACTGAGGGTCATTACCACCCAAAGTCCATCAATCGTTTTAACCAAGATAGCTGTCTGTCAGATCAATAGACATAAGGTGATTGAGAGGAGTGTTGGCTGTATGCATGAATTAAAGAAATTCATGATGTTTGGTGGGATCCACTCGCCCACCATCACCATTCAACTTATTGAAGAGGCATTTATGGGTCCTTATACCTATAATGTTGAAATGATATGGATCACCATATAGATTGAAGAAGATGACACGTATAGAATTAGAGTCAAGTGATGAAGCAGAGATTTTTGTAAAATCTTATGTCATTACTGCATATTAATAAAAATTGAAGAAGAATTTTTATAAAACAGTTGTAAGACTAGTCATACTTTATAGGATGAAATGTTGGGCAGTTAAGAAACAACATATCCATAAAATAAGTGTGGTTGAGATAAGGTTGTTGAAATGGATATGTGGCAAGACAAAAAAAGATGGAATTCTAAATAAGTACATTCGAGGGAACTTATGGGTCGCTCTAATAGGCGAAAAAATGAGGAACAGTTGATTTGGGTGGTCTGGCCATGTGAAGTGTCGACTTAAAACAACATTGATAGAAGGATGGATGATCTAGTTTGAGTGGAAGGATCTAAAAAAACAAGGGAAAAGGCCCCCAAGATATAGATGGAAGTATTGAGAAGGGATATGTGACTTATGATCTGATCGAGAGTACCCTTGATAGAGGAGAATGACAACATAATTCGTAATGCCGACCCCAAATAGTTCGGGTAAGGCTCGAATAATGATGTGTTGTGGGTGCGTGGTCATTAAAGGCCTTATAATTGCTTGTACATGAACTTATTAATATCGTGGAACATAAACTCAGTGGGATTGTAGTCCCGTGTGGACCATACTAAGCAAACGATGTTTGTAGATACCAAAATGTGTTTAACGTGCTAGGTCAGTCTGGTTGGAAAAAACCTATATTGTTTGGGTATAAAAAAACAAACCGATAAGGGTTAGATGAGTCATCCATTTATGAGGTCGGAGTATGCCCGGAAGAGTGAGTCAAGGGGTTGTGTGACCCTTGTGTGTGATGGAGGCCTTCAGAGATGGGGCCATAGCCTCATCCATGTGCCATCACACGGTATGCACATTGATAGCATTTTTTGAGAAAACGAGCTACCTTTCAGGGTAAAACGTGTGTATGTGCGAGAGACACCCCCTTGTGCACCATCGAGCAATGGATTGCATCATGTTAAGATGACCTTGGTTTGTCTAAAGGGGAACCTGATGTTTGTAGATTGAAACTGTAGCCCATTGGCTAGATTTTAGTGACCCACTAATGATCCCTAGCATGGAGTATGAGTCATGGGCAATGCTGGGTCAGTTTGAGAAAATATATTTGGTTCGTAGTCCGCAGTTGGAGGTGAAATGCCCCGGTACACATTTATACCTAAACCATATGGATCTTTTTCCTATCAACGTATTTAATTTTGTCTATTTTAATAATATAGGATTTTTAGAATTGTTGTTTGAATATTTTTAAATCTCTGGATATTTTTTATTTATCAAATTTGGATATATAAAAACAGAAATATTGTTTTTATATTGATTTAAATATTCAAATATGGTTTTATGATTTATTTTAAAATAAAATATTATTTTAAAATTACATTTGAGGCCCAATAGGACTTGTAGGTCCACCATTGCAAATTAGGCGGTGCCCATTATATGCAACAATGGGTGGCATGCTCCACTTAGGATACTTTCTATTTTATGTGATCAAGTTCTAAGGCTTGAAGGATAAGAAAGTGTTGTTTTAAGAAAGCTTAAGCCTTGAGGAAAGTTTGAATGAAATTTTGGTATGTATTAGAAGGCTTATACTTAAAATAAGAAATGATAATATTATCATAGATTAATTTTTTATTTAAATTAATTGATGGAAAAAATGATTTAGGAAGTGGGGAATAATGATTCTAGCACCTTCCATAGGATGTTGATGACACATCCATAGAATTGACGGCTTATATCTCTTACCCCACAAGTCACCCAAAATCAATGATGCATATTCAATCTCACATGACTAACAAGCCAGGGAAAACCTATAAAACCTTAAATTTGTTCAAGTACTATAAAAAGGAGTTGTACCCTACTTAAATCTCTACACCTTAAGTTTTTATCTATCTCTTGTCCAACTATAGGGACACGCCCCCACTCAAAGAATTCTCTCTCTTATTATAAAAACCTCATCTTTCTAATGAAAGCCCAAGGGGGGAACACATCTCTCATAGCGTATTGACTTCTTCTCTCTCCCATCTCTCAACTTTGGATTTATGGCTAAGGGTTTTAGGATGTAGCAAAAGAGAATTCATTTATCTCAAACTAGGTTATTAAATGGGGTACATCTAGGGTTTGACTTTTGTGATTAAAGGGGTTCATGTTCCATTGACGTGGCTTGTTCAAAACTTGCTTTTTTGGTTGAGATTGAAGGTTGACCATTGGATCCCATGCCATCGGAAAGTGGTGACTCGGTGTGGGATGTAAGAAGCTCGGATGAAGTAATATCCGACACCCTCTTTTGTTTCTTACATATTTTTATTGTATTTTTTATTTCCAAGTATAGGTTGTATCTTTTATTTGTTATTGAAAAAAATGTTGAGTGGCTTCAACTATTTGAGATCTTAGTTGTATTCTTTTCTTTACTTTATTTGAAATTGTTTTATTGTAAAAAGACTATTTGTAAGTGATTTAAGTTGAAAAATAATAATAATAATAATATATACTCCGACTACATTATATGAGTCATTTTTTCATAATGATGGTATATTTTTCCCAAATTGATTCTAACTCTAAGAAATAGATTACCCCCTGTACTAATAATCTTGATGGGTCGGCCCACATGTGATGCTTCACGAGAGAAGATTTGCTGCTCCCACAGGAGCATACTTGATAACAACTTGTCAAAGCAGTAGTACCTAGATGGGTATGGGCTGGATCTTTCGCCTCGGTAGTTGGAAATGGTAGTAAATTGAGGGGAAAGTTTAGGTTTAATTATGCCCCAACTAAATCCTGCTCCAGTAAAGCTACCATGAATGAAAGCATGGCCACTGGACCACTGCTGCCAATTGAATAAGACGCGCAGCATGCTCATGTACATACATATGCATCCTCTCTCTCTATGAATTGTAGACAAATGAATGCTTTAAGAAATGGCAATAAGGCCTGCATGAAAAGAGAGAGAGGAATTGGAACAGGGAAAAACCTAGGGAATCCAAAGAAGCAACGAAAAAAAGGAGGCCAGGATCTCGTGTTCATTCCAGGGTGGTCGGGCCCTGGTCCTCATAGGACCAGCCCAGGCCCGGATTCCAAAGAAGCAACAAAAAAAGGGCAAAAAAAAGAAGGCTAGGATCTCGTGTTCATTCCAGTTTGGCGGGGATCTCCAACGACAGGGTTGGTCCTCATAGGGCCATCCCATGCCCGATCCTAACTGGAGCCAAAGAAGGCCTCGAAGGGCCAGGCAAAGGCAGGCTCGGCCTGGCACTTGGGCACGAAAAAGCAGAGGTGTGAAAGAATTGCGTCATTGAATTTTTTTTTTTTGAGGTAATTCAGTGGGAAAACACACTTTTCCCATTTTTTTTAAATAGATTCGGAGTTAGTTTTGTTAAAGCATAAGTGGGAAAACACAACTTAACCATTTTTTAAAATAGATTAGGAGTTAGCTATTTGAAAACCACATCGTGTTAACTAGGTATGGGGGTACTGCCACCACCACCCAATCCCTTTTCTGATTGAAATTTTGATGTTCTCTCTTCAATCTCCACTTTGACGTGGCTAAAAAAATGAGGGAAAAAAAAATATTTAATGTTGCTTTCTTTGATGGGCAGAAGTTCCAATAGAACAATGTGGCCATTAGTGATGTTTGTCTTATTGAATTATTGGACTTTCTTAAATTATTGAGACGAAGATAAGAACCTAAGAGATCATCCCACCCTTAGATGCATGCATAAGTTGGATGGACGCTCCAGATTATCACACTTTTCAAGTTCTTATAATCCAGGCAAAATCGGAAAGTTTGGGATGCTTCAAGCCAACCTAGCTTAGACACGCAATAAACAAAAATTTGGAAAAAGTCATTGTTTCATAGTTTGACATTCATCACAGTAGAAGTTAGAAATACTCAAATTAAGCCATAAAAAGTAGAGACAGAGTTGTGGGCTAATCTTCGATTCATAGAAGGATGCAGTTTCTGTGATGCCTGGGCCTTATGAAAACAAAGTAAAACTTCATCTCAAATCCTTGTCCGGAAAGCACACGGAGCATATAAAATCTTCATGATTGCTTTAAAATCAATTTTCCAATTAAATTGACCGAAACAATATTTAAAGAAAAAAATTTACATAAGGTTGAGGCCCTAGACAATCAGTCAAACGTGCAACTCAAAAATTAACTAGAAGAAGATGTTTCATTGCATTAACCGCTCAAATATGATCCTCTCGACCTTGAGATATGTAGAAAAAAAAACTTCAAGTCAATGTTGTTAGATTCGATTCGGAGTCTTTTTCGGTTTGATGGGAAAAATGAAGCAATTCAGCGTTTCGACAAATTCAAGAGAAGACTTTGAATTTTTTTAAAAAAATTTAATATAAATAAATTAGATATTTATATATAATATATAAAAATAATTAAGAAATAAAAAATAAAAAATAAAAAATAAAAAATACTTTTGTGTATGTATTTCTCTTCCGACCGAAGCGGGCCAAAGCCGCAACACCGTACTTCTCTTCGCTTCAATTTATGCTTAAAATCCGAAAGCTTCAGCCAAAGCTGCTCCTGTATTAAGAGCGAGGTATTGTAATGTAGCAGGTGAATCCGCCGTTCGTTTCAGCTACCACAATAGTGTATTCCAATGCTTCTTGTTCCTGAAAAGTAGTCATTACCTGACCTACGGAAGACGCTTTTTGACCAATAGCTACATAAACACGTATTGCACTTTGCCCCTTTTGATTCAAAATAGTATTTATAGCTACGACTGTTTTACCGGTCTGTCGGTCCCCAATAATTAATTCCCGAAATGACGCGAATTTGATAACATTGAAAATAACACAATTGTAATGCATTATCTAGATTGTCAATTTTCAAGATTTCCAAATGTTCATATATCTGTTTGATCTACACTATTTTTGAAGTTTTAAATTTGATAATAAGAGATGAAAAATAAATTTTTGGTATTATACCGATTTTCGATATTGAAACAACTCTTTCAACACTATTTGAAAGTGCGCCTTACGGTGATTGTTAGGAGTCTCAACCTTATACAGACCACGCCCATATTTAAGACCCACAATGGACAAAAATTAGCAAAAACTCATTGTTTCGTAGAGCAGAAGAGATAAAGAGTGAGAAACAATGTGGCTTGACTCTTCCGCACAACCGCACACGCACTCACTCACTCACACTTCATCCGGTAAACAATGTGAATAATACTCATTGACATCATAAAACCCATTCAAATATTTGATCGCACTAAACCAATAACACCTAATATCTTTTTCAGCTTAATTAAAACTAAAAATACAACAATAAAAAATACATTGCTTTGAACTACTACATAGTAAAAAAAATTTATAAAATATATACCAACAATATTGAGCCATAAAAAGGTGGAGTGAGAGAGTTGTAGGTTAATCTTCGATTTTTGAATGCTCATATTTGGAGGAGAGGGGAAGAGATAGAGTCATATGATATGACTAGAGAGAGATGGAGATCTAACAAAGCAAATCTAGGCCTGCTCTTAATCTTCTTCACCCAGTGTCGCATCTTCAAAGCTTAAATCGATGTAAATAAAATTGCATATAGAGAATCCATATATGTAGATAGATCGAGGGAGATCTAAGCCTTCTCCACGACTCCTTCCTTCTCTTGAGAACAGCCGACCATCGTCTCCACCTTCTTCTTCTCCTCCGGGACCTCGAAAGCCGACACCGGGAAGCTCCTGGAGAGACCAGCCGGCGTCTTGAATGTGAGCTTTCCGGTGGGAGGATCATCCACACAAATCTCACTCAGCGAAATCCAGAACAAAAACTCCTTCGCCTTCACCCCTGTAACCTTCTTCATCCTAAACTTGTCGACATATGCAGTCACCTCCGGCGCGTAGGAAACAAGCTTCCCGATCTTATCGAAATAGTGCTGCGTGCTCTTCTTCTGCTTAAGCCACACATAACCGGTCTCCTCTATGTACCCACATTCCAAAATATCCTCTAATGGCAGGAGGCCATTGGGCATGCCCACTTCTTTGAGGAGTTCCAAGTACTTGGACCTGCAAATTTCATGGCCATGATAGATTTCGGCCTTTTCTTGGAGCCGCTCTTGAGAAAGCTGAGAAGACATGGTGGAGTTTAAGGGGTTTTCAGGGTGAGTTTTGTGAAGATGAGGGGTGTAGTATTTGTAGGGAGAGGGGACACTGGTGTATTAAAGACTTGAAATAAATTGGGGGAGGTGGGTAGGGGAGATGGGCCTATCAATGCGTGACACGTTTCCAAACGCTTGATTTCGAGGGGAAGTTACAGTGAGAAAGGTCGCTAGGGGTGCCGGTGGGGGCAGTGATGACCTTTATTTATGGAAAAAGTGAAAAAGTTTATGCCGAGGCTTTAAACAATCAAATTAATACCTGCGTTAAAAATTTCATATTTTTATACATATGTTTTACCGACACTATTTTTAAAGTTTTAAATTTTATATTTAAAAATAAAAATATATTTTTAAGACTATCATGAAGTTTCCCAACATTAAAATCGCATTTTTTGATATTATTTGAAGGCGTGTTTATATTATTTGAAGGTGTGTTTTACTTTGATTGTTTAGAGCATCGGGTCTATACAAACAGCTTGTTTAGGAGCAAATTAAATAAAACAAAAAAAAAAAAAAAAACGGTCAAAGTGACTAAAAAATTGTTAGGAAGGTCCGTTATTGTAGAATTTTTAAATTTTTTTTCCGAAATACCTCTTGATATGAGGATATCTCGTACTGACTTTGATTTTTCTATTTTTTTTTTTAAGTTTTTTTTATTGCCTTATGTTTTAAAACAGTTTAAAAAGGATTCAAGGTCCCCTTCCTCAATCAATCCACAACCCCAATTGTGGTACTACATTACATTATAGGCCGTCCGGAGATGGAGATCTCATATCACCAGCTTAGGCTCAATCAAATTATGACCCATCCATGGACCGTCAACACTATAGTATTCAACCACATTATAAACGATATGAGACCTCAGACCGCTTGTAATGTGGTATAACACCAAATTGCATAGTAAGGATGGGGCCCTCGATTTGCTTGTAATGTGGTGTAAGACCACAAGGTGGGTAGTCCAAGAATGAGGACCTCGATTTGCCTGTGATGTGCAGTAAGACCACGATGTGGGTGGTCCAAAGATGATATCCTTTGATCGAGAGGCATTTAAAAAAAAAAATTAAAAAATTTATGGCAACAACCATTCTTGTAAATTTTTAGCCAATTCGACTATTTGTATTTCACCTATTTATTGTGTGTACGTAATTAGCTTTGGTTTTGGTGAGGGGATAGTGACTACTTAATTTTTGTTGAGGGAGAGAGAGAGAGAGAGTTTTACGCATTACCATTTGCATAAGGGGTATGCTCTATATTGAAAGATGTTTTAGTACTGGAAATCGTTGTGTTGATTTGAAAATTTATTTTTATATCTAATTATAAAATTTTAAGTTTAAAAAATAGTGTAAATGGATCAAATCTATAAATACTTAAAAATCTAAAATTGACATTTCAAAAATGCATTACAAGAATCACTATACCTATATTTTTTTCTAAAGATTAAAGGTATTATAGTAAAATGAAAATAGATTTTATTGGGAAGCAAAAAAGTGATATCTATATAATGTGGAAAATATAGAAACCTGTGCTGACGGTTAGGAATAATATTTTATTTCTTTTTATATGTACCCATATTAAAAAAGTGGTTCATTTCATATGTTCGTTTTTTTAGTAATACACAACTTTGTAATTTTATAAATTAGGGCTCTTGTTTACATCTTTGATAAACTTTGAAAAACTCAATTATACAGAAATACAATTTCTCACATGATATCAAAACGAGGTTTTATACGATCTGTGTATTCTCTGTGATATGTGAAAACTCTATTTCACCTCTCATACTTCTCTGATCTCAGTTTGGCTCTTCTCCAATCGTTTTGGGCCTTATGTTCTCTACTCGGCAGCTCCTCTTATCTGTATTTCGTTCTTCTTGTAGTAGTTCTCTCTCATCAGTTTGGGCCTTATGTTCGGGCCTTGGGGATACAACTCTTTCTCTGCTCAGCTCCCAGCAGGCCACGCATTGAGAGGAGAAGTGGGTCTGGTATGGCGGCATCTGATGTATATGGGGCAACCATGTTCTGATCGCGAAGCCTGGGTGATGGCAGGGAAGAATTTTCCCTCTCACTAGAACGTGCTATGTTTCTCTCTCTAGTTTACTCTCTCTCTCACTTTGAATATTTGTTGGTGTTTAATTTGGATACGATGCTCAGAGACTAGAGATTGACGGGACACTCACATACTCATTAATTGAATTTTCCTGTATATCATGCAAATTTGTTTTGCCCTCTTATCTCACCAGGGTTTTCTCTTATCTCGGATCATTTCTTTTTGTGGAGTGTTGGTGAAAATATGTTTTGGTAATCAACATCCAAGAGATGGCTGGAGTTGCAGATGCAAAGTATTTGAAAGTACTCCAATTCATGCTGTCAGTACCACTAAAGGGTTCCATCTCTTATTTCTCTCTCTACCTTTTCTACTTTATTTGGTACAAAAGTGATGTACCTCTCTCTAGCCTTCTCCGTATTTGCTTCCAGTATTTGCTGTTACTATTGCATTCATAAGGTTTTCGAGTCCCTTTGCGACCAATCTCCCCTTTGATGTCGGAACTTTGGTGAGCTAGATTTGAAACCCACATTTGAAAATGGTATATGAAAACGGCCAATCTGTACCATCTGTAAAACAACTACCGAGTCGTGTTTCGCCTATTTGATTTGTCTCTCTACTGAGTTGTGTTTCGACTATCTGACCAGTCTCTCTGCCGAGTTGTATTTCGACTCTATGATCTGTCTGTCGAGTCGTGTTTCAATTCTCTGATCTGTGTTTAGATCTTAATGTTCTCTATTCCGAATCTAAGGTCCAACAGTGCTTGTTGATCCCCTGCTGATTTCTGTTAGCTCTGTCAAGTGCCTCATGTTTGATGATCGAATTTATTGATCTTGGTTGATGATCAAGTTTTCCGTTACTTCATCTTGTGTGATGATCAAGTTTACTCGATCATGTCTATTTCAAATGCCTGTTGATTTGCTGTTATGCGAGATTGCTCTGTTCGAGATATAGGTTTATGAGGATCGCTAATTTGCAACTGCTCAAGCTTCTTATGTTCCTGCTTTCTTACTAACGCCTACCTTCAATTGTTCAAACTTAAGCTATGAGGGGGAGTATAAAAATATAGAAACATGCACTGATGTTTAGGAACAATATGTTAGTTTAGGAACAATATATTCCTTTACATATGTTAGTTTCTTTAGTAGTACATAAATTTGTAACCCTATAAATTGGGGCTCTTGTTCACATCTTTGATAAACTCAATAATACATCTTCATGGGGGTTTAAGGCCCAATTATACAAACATACAATTTCTCACATATAAAAGATTCAATGAAGACATAATATCTTATCTTTTAGAAGGTCCCTCTTTTGAGGGTTATAAGAATGGATCTTCAAGATGGAGATGTTATGGGAATAGATCTTCAAGATGGAGATTGGTCAAGTGGTATTCCCATGAGTTTTGGGTTGGTAAAGCTTCCACTTCTAGAGAGAGAAAATCTATCGGTTGTTCTCAATGTTATCTTTTCAGTAGTGGTATTGCGGTGGGAAAAGTTATTAATCGATGGTGTTTCTCTGTCGAGCGAGCGAGTTTAGAAAGAAAGATCGGCGATGGTCTTTTACCAATGCTTAGAGATAGGTATTATCTCCTGTAATAAAAAAAACTATAATATTCATTGAGATAGTAGATTTCTAAAATGCATTACAATATTCTAAATTACCATACCCATATTTTTCTTCTAAAGATTAAGGGTATTATGATAAATAAAAATGGACTTTCTTGAGAAGCAAGAAAGTGATATCTATATAAGATACTCAATGAAGACATAATATTATATTCTTTTGAAGGTCACCCCTTTGGCGGTTATAGGAATGGATCTTTAAGATAGAGATTGGTCAGGTGGTATTCTCATCAGTTTTTGGTTGGTAAAGCTTCCACTTCTAGAGAGAGAAAATATATCGGTTGCTCTCGAAGTTATCTTTTCGGTAGTAATATTGCGGTGGGAAAAAAAGTATTGATCGATAGTGTTTTTCGGTCGGGAGAACGAGTTTAGAAAGAAAGATCGGTGATGGTCTTTTACTGATGGTTAGAGACATGTATTATCTCTTGTAAACCAAAACTGTAATCGTCATTGAGATAATAAATTTCTACTTGCTGAAGCCATGGATGTAGCCTTATGATTTGAACCATGTAAATTGTGTGTTGTTGTAGTATGTATTTTATGTTTGCTTTATTTCTTACACTCGATTTATAGTTGTATCCATTTACTTCGCATTTAGCTAATTATGTACACGATCTTGGATGTGATCCTGATATTTAGGATTCCCGGCTATGCAAGCTAGCAGTTCCTAAGAACCCTTCAATTGGTATCGGAGCACAATGTGTGTACGGGCTAAGGCTCGTATTGGAAAAAAGAAGAATCGTGAAGTTTGATGGATACATGGTTTGAGGTGGAAAAATATAAAGGCAAAGTGTTTGAGAAAATTCCATTAGGCAAAGTGTTTGGGAAAATTCCATAATGGAAGCAAGTGTGAAGAAATCAAGAAATCTATCTACTGAAGATCGCCAATGTACTTATTGTAATTTTGCTATCTAGGTAGAGAATGTTGGGTTTAGTGATAGCCAAATCACCATACTCATATTTTCTTATAAAGATTAAGAGTATTATGATAAAATGAAAATGAACTTTTCTGGGAAGCGAGAAAGTGATATATATATATATATATAAAAAGACCAAATGAAGACATAATATCCTACCTTTTAGATGGTCACCCCTTTAGAAGTTATGGGAATCGATCTCCAAGATGGAGATTGGTCAGGTGGTATTCCCATGAGTTTTGAGTTGGTAAGGCTTCCACTCTAGAGAGAGAAAATCTCTTAGTTGTTCTCGAGGTTATCTTTTTTGCAGTGGTATTTAGAGATAGATATTATCTCTTGTAATAAAAAACTGTAATCTTTGTTGAGATAATAGATTTTTATTTATCGAAGCCATAGATGTAGCCCAAGGGTAAACCACGTAAATCGTTTCTTGTTATGGTGTAATTTTTATATTTGTTTTATTTCTTGCACTCGATTTATAGTTGTATTCATTTATTTCGTATTGAGCCAATATTCTTGATTCCGCAAGCTAGGGGCTCCCAATAACCTTACAAAAACAACCTCTTCCAATAAAATTTTAGATATTTGCCTTAATTTGATTGTTTAGAACTTCACACACTTATAATCTTTTTCCTTTGTTCGGAGAGCTAGGGAGAGAAGAGATCGTACGCATTACTATCTTTACTATTTGTTTGGAGAGAATGTTACCTTTTGAGAGAGACAGAGAT
This sequence comes from Amborella trichopoda, assembly GCF_000471905.2. The sequence continues at coordinate 1,342,223 of NW_006498057.1, read as the reverse complement.
AGAGGAGAGAGGTTTTGTGAGTGAAATTGGTAAGAGAGAGAGAGACTTTGGTTGTTTTAGCCTTTAGTGACTAAATTCAGATGCGGGGAGGTGTAAGGAATTGGACACTTGCAGGTTTGTTTTATTTATTTATTTATGAAATGAAGATGGGAAACTGGGAAGAACAATAACATTGTAACACCGAAGGTTCAACGGAAAGCTTTCTTTGTAACCCCCACATATAACCCCATCTATAT
>NW_006498057.1:1323916-1338468 GCF_000471905.2 Amborella trichopoda | reverse complement strand
AGGGGTAAGGAATCGAACACTTCCAGCTTTTGTTTGAAATTAATATGGGAAAAGTGGAAAGAACAATAGCGTTGTAACGCTAAAGATTCAAAGCCACCGTACGTATTGTAATAAAAGCTTTCTACGGATGGACACCTTTTTTTTTATTTTAATTATTATTATCATTTAAATGTTATTTTCTTCTAAAATTATGAGAGCACCCCTCGATGCGACGCTTTTTTTGTCCCTTTTTTTTTTTTTTTTAAGTTGTCCTTTTGTGCTATTTAAATGCAATGTGCTTAAATTAAAAAAGGGGGGTATATAAGTTTACTCGGTAAAAATACTTATTTGGGAGATTTTTTTTTTTTTTTAATTTAAAATTTTGGAACCAAATAATTATTACTAGATTATTTTTTAGAAAAATTTCGTATAGAGCCTTAATTCCTTATATTATTTCATGGTAGACCATCTTACCGTTTTTCTTTCAAACGGCATAAGAAAACTCTTAAAGATTTCACAATGCCCTATTATCTCTTATCTCTATTTTTTATTGACTTTTTTATCATAAAAATTGACCCAAAAAAATCAATAAAATAGGGAAATAAGAGATGATGGGGTGTGGTAAAATCTTTAGTGCTTTCCATATGCCGCTTGAAAGAAAAACAGAAGGATAGTCTACAATAAAATAATACGAAGAATAGGGTTCTATATGAAATTTTCCTTTATTTTTTTAAACGTTAAAATTTGAGTTTTTTAACACTTAGATTTCACCCTCTAAAAATTTGAGGGTCTCTGCTCAATCTTGAGACATTATGTTTTTCAAGTGTGTAGAGGGTGCAATTAGGAATTTTTTATTGAAGTAAATGGTTGAAGAGGTTATATACTCACAATTTGGATTCTTTAAATTAATCCTAGTGGTTTTACAAGCGGGAGTAGGTGAGCAGTATATTCCCAAGGGAGTATAAATTCCTTGTGTGATTAAAAAACAATATTTTCTCAAGATTGAATAGAGATCATCCAATTTTTAGAGGACGAGTTCTGAAAGATGGACTATGCGATTACGCTCGGTGTGTATATTTAAAAATTTATTTTTATTTCACCAACAAGGTCACTCACAATGTCCAATTACAATTAAATTTCACTTGAAATAAATAAATAAATAAAAATAGGATCTCACTTGCTACAATCTAAAACAAAACTTACACAATAATAAAAAATACCTAGACTCTTTGCTTTATGGGAAAAGAAACATAACATGAATAGAACTTTAAAAAAAGTAAAATTACCGGAGATTACCTCAACCGAGCTTAGTACACCCCACGTTGAGTTTTCTCCTTCCGATGGTGCTCCGGATCTTTGATCGGTCTATAGATTTTTCCTTTTTACGGTATAACCCAATCAATACATGTAGATCTCGATCTAGAACCACCCACATAAAGTATCAATACTTTAATCTAATTCGAGCCCCGGCTTGACCCTTATGAGAGATAGAAATCAAAGAGATGAGAGAAAAAACTACTAGCTAAGGGAAGATCCCTTTGCTACCCAAAATCACAAATCAATTAGCTTGATGTAGAACCCAAGAGACAGATAATCAAGCTAACCTAGGGTGGGGCATGCCCTTTAGAGAGGTAAGAGAGTTCTTTTATAGATTTTTCATGCATTAGGGTTTGCCATAAAATCATAGGAGAAAATCTTGACCGTCGATCTAAAGAGACCTGTGTGGTGAGAGATGTGAGCCATCCATTCTCTAGATCCACCATCAAGATGTTAAGGTAGGTGCTAGAACCTTATCCCCCACTTCTTAAACCAAGTCCCATCAAATAAGTAAAATAAGGAAAGTATTTCTTTACTTTTTTTATTAGTAAATATTCATTCCTTATTTCACAATCAAAACTTTATTGATTATCAAGTTTTTTAAAACCACATATTTCATTCATTTAATGCAAGTAAGCTTCTCTCCACAAAAGAAAAGCCAACTAGCAAGCGATGTGTTTCTAAAATCTTTGATAGCCACTCATGGGCCCCACCTAATTGTCCCATGTGATTAAATTGGTCTCCACTAATTATGGAGGGTCCCCATATTTTTCAAAAAAGTTATTTTTAATTTTTAAGATTTTTTAAATAAAAACTTTAGAAATTGAATTTTTTTTTATTTATAAATCCAAATGACAAAATTAACATATCAATAGATTCACAAAAAATTCAAATAAACATTCTAAAAATAAAATAACATAAAATTAATTAAAAAAAATTAAAATTTTGATGGGAATCAGATCCGAATAGGTCTAGGATTTAATCAATACATATGAGCACTCCATCTTCAGCAGTAGACTATGATCCACATTAGCTTTCTCAAATTGACACAGCAATTCCCATGACCCACTATCTACTGCAGGGGCTCAGGATTAGACTACCAAAGTCAATCAATGAGCTAGAAGACATAATCTCAGTATGTGGATTTCAGGTTCTCCTTTAGAGACAAATCATGTTCTGTCAGATCATGACACAACCATGACTCTATGGTGCATAGGGGTAATCTCTCACACATGTACATGCTTCACCCTCAATGGTGGATTACTATCTCAGTACGACTAAATACATTCTATGTACATACCATATGATGATATAACGATGATATTTTAGTCTGTCATTATAAATTATTCATCACACACAAAAGTCACACAGTCTATTGGTTATCATCTGAGCGTACTCGAACCTCATCAAAGACTAACTCACTAAACTCTCCTTGATTTTATCTCTATGCCCAAGTAATTTAGGTTTTCCAACTCGGCTGTCCTAGTATGTCAAGCCAAATCCGAGTATCGACAAATTGCATTTGCCTAGTATGATCCACAAGAGAAACACACTATCACGGAGTTTATGATTCATTTATTTAAATGTTTATAAAATCGCTTTCAAGGCTTTTAAGGGCTGCATAAACCCAATAAATACTATGTATTAGAAAACTCAATTTTAAAATTTGAACTTGAAAAATAATCATCTAGTGATAAGAAGTGTGCGGTGTAGTGTGGTTATTGCTAAACAAGAGGGAAATATAAGGAAAGAGATAAACACCATGGTGGAATGGGTTCTCCTCGTAATTCCAAAAAAATTAATTTCAAGTGGTAATAAAAGGACACAAACAGGTGTCTACCTAAAAATCTTTTATAATAAAGCAAGAATTCAAGAAAAATATTTTTTTTATGTGGAAGAACTAATAAGAGACAATTCAATCAATGTATTTAGGTAACCAACAACTTTGGCCATTTGCCATCTGTCCATCTGTATTTCCTTTCCCAAATCTCTAATTTCGTGCCATGTGAACTTTGTGTCATAGGGTTGCACAAGTGCAAACATGGAGTAGAGAGAGAAGATATCTTAACGTCCAAGTTTTCTAATTTGGGAGCTCAGGACTTTTGGCATATATGTTGTGTTGGATTTCTAGCATTTATGTTGTATTAGATTTCACGTCTCCTTTTGTACAGCTTAAACTTTGAATAACTTTTTCGAAGGTTGAGATGCTTCCCCATTTTTTTCTTAACTTATGCTTGGGACCGGTGATTTAAAAAATGTTAGATCGGCACGGAATCGTTCGGTTCAACCCTGAAATTGATCACCACGTACTAATTCTATCAATATATAGGAAATCATCTGGGTATATAATAAAAGTGGTAATAAAAGGACACAAACAGGTGTCTACCTAAAAATATTTTATAATAAAGCAAGAATTCAAGAAAAATATTTTTTTTATGTGGAAGAACTAATAACAGACAATTCAATCAATGAATTTAGGTAACCAACAACTTTGGCCATTTGCCATCTGTCCATCTGTATTTCCTTTCCCTAATCTCTAATTTCGTACCATGCGAACTTTGTGTGATAGGGTTGCACAAGTGCAAACATCCACGTAGAGTGAGAAGATATCTTAACATCCACGTTTTCTAATTTAGGAGCTCAGGCCTTTTTGGCATATATGTTGTGCTAGATTTCTAGCATTTATGTTGTATTAGATTTCACCTCTCCTTTTGTAAAGCTTAAACTTTGAATAGCTTTTTCTAAGGTTGAGATGCTTCCCCAATTTTTTCTTTACTTATGCTTGAGACCAGTGATTTAAAAAATGTTGGGCCGGCATGGAATCGTTCGGTTCAACCCTGGAATTGATCACCACGTGCTAATTCTATCAATATAAAGGAAATCATCCGGGTATATAAGAAAATTGGCAATTTGCTAAAGTAAAACGACGTTTTGCTACAGTAAAAATACCGATTCATTGGTTCGGACCATTTTTTGGCCAGTTCACTGTCTTTGCACGTGTTTTTCCACCAGTTCACTATTTTTTCTGCACAATAAAACAGCAATCCGGACCTCCGATTTCCTGATTTGGCCCAATTGTTACTAAACCCAATCCGGATCACCGATCCATTTTTTAAGTCATTGCTTGAGACCATTGGCATGAAGGCCCAAATCCCTTCACAAATGGGAGTTTGGAGGCTTTCTCTTGGCTGGTCCTTTTTGCTTAATAGGAAAGTGTAAATTTAGATCGATCTCCCAACTCGTATCCATCCTACAAAATTTTTTTGGTGTTGATGTTTCTCAGGGCGAGATTGATTGAGGGTGTTGATTTCTCTCAACGCGTGATTGATTTCAGGAAGCTGTGAATTAGGAAGTGGCCACTTCCTGATACTGTAGCACTCCAATAGATATTGATAGGAAGTACAACACTAGCTTGGAAGCTGCAGCATCCGACAGCAGGGAATGCTTTCATGCCCCAAATGGAAGACGCCATTTTGGCAGTTGAGGAAGAGGTGAGGAAGATGCGGCTTCCAAAATTCTGTCTTCCTAAAATCAAACACACCTTAGTAGATAACTTGATGAATATGTTGAGTAAATCCGGTTTATGTGCATTGGTACCCCAGCTGTTAAATGGATTAGAACTTCAGTACTATGATTAAATGAGCAACTTGATTAACCTCTATTGTGCACAAGTCCAACTAGGGGACACTCCTAATCCGTTTCAGATTTCGAGCCTTCTAAAGCAGTACAAAGCGGTGTTGGAAAGAGCGGGTCAGGCCGGGTGCTCAACACCCTAGGCACTAATTTCCAATCAGATAATTGGACTAGATAATCCGGTCCATTATTGAAAACTATAGTTTTAGGACCCCCAAATTTTGGAATCTGACTTACTCAATGTAGGAACCTAAAAAAAAGTTAAAAGAGTTGCATGAGCACTTTGGAAGTGCCTGAAAGATCTCACACCCCAAAAAAGGCATATGGTCCAACTTTTAGATGGTCAAATATGGGAATATAATTCAGTGATTATTTTTTGAATTACTTATCAAGTGATTCTAAAATGGATCCTAAAATCCCATATTAAAAAAAATTCTACCGAGTGGGCCTTTTGCTCAATAGAGCAACTTCAAATTTTGCTCCAACTGGAACACGGGATAGGCGTTCCCCAAGTTTTGGGGGCAATAAATGTCATTGTTAATAGGTCCCAATTGACCCCTTCAAAAAAAACAAATGCCACGTTGATTGCCATCATGTAAGCCATCTTTCTAAATTTTTAACTAATCGCTTCTCTAATATTGGGAAATTAATCACATTACTTTATAAGAGATGAACAATTTAACACTTCATCCGTATAATTTCCCAATACTTTATAAGAGATGAACAATTTAACATGTAATTTTTATTTAATTTCAAAATACCTATATGAAAAACAATCTTGAGTTGGAATAGTTTCAGATAAGATAAATGTTTTCCCTTCTTATATATCATCGAAGAGGGCCTTGCAACATAATGCCACTCCTAAGAATCAATTTTAAGAAAAAGAAATCATCATCAGATGACAAATTTTCAAAATTCATGATAAACAGTGACAAAGTTTTACGTTTGCTGTTTACTTAACACAACACACCTTTTTTACTTTGGCTTGAATAGGTTAGGGGAAACATAAAAGTTCTCACCGTTCTTTTTTTAAAAATTAAATACAAAACATTTTGTCTGCCTAAGGTTGGACTGACTGTCTACCTTCTCCCCCATTTTTGGGGGCCTTGTAGTCACATCTGTTTTGCCCTAAATATGACAAACATGTCCTCTTAGATTTTTTCTCCAGCAATTCATGGCAGAGGTTCACTTCACCCCATAGTAGATTGTTTCCCAAGGAGAAGCCAATGTAGGTTAGTATACAAGTAATTTTTCTTTTTCTTTTTAAATGAATCGCTCTGTAATGAATTCTATAGTTTATGTACATTTAAAATATATTGTTTAACACCAATGTCCAGAAACTCGGCTGAGTCCAAGTGAACATGCCAAGCCGAGTACTTGGTTAAAACTTAGGCTAACTAAAAAGATAAAACAATTATAAAAATTATTCAAAATTATGGAACCAATGTACAGATACTTAAGATGTGATTTGGATGTTTTTGACAATGATTTGTGAGTTGTACCCTATTTTTGTATTTTCCTCCCTTTTTGGAATTTTTGGAATAATCAACTTTTCTAAACCCATGTTGTACACAACATGCTATGAACTGCTGCAATGCCTCAAAACACAAAAACTGAAGTGTGAGATTGCAAGTTCTTGCAGCCTCAAGAGAAGGATTCCTTAAATTCGAAAAGACTTGGACAGTTCTATCCATTCAAAGCTACAATTAAGTATTCACAAAGAAAAAAAGAAGAAGAAGAAACAAGTTGTGGACATATTTCAACATGATACTTATATATTGGAAAATTCAAAACTTAAACAAAACTTAGTAACATTTGCTCTTCACTTAAACCATCTAGGTAAATACTGATGCATCATACCACCCAACAAAACCGCACCATCCTATGTCCAAGTAATTGGTTCAAGAACAGGATCATCTAATGTAAGGTTTGGGACATCAATTTCAAGTTGGTCATCAAGATCATAATCTTCTGTAGAAACATCCCAAAACTTTGTTGGCCCTTTCCTACAAATACCATGAACATTAGGTTCCAAAAACAAGTTCTATGTAGAATTATACAAGGGAAACAAGCTATAATCCTATGGACAATAGGACACCCTATGAAGAATGGAACCATAGTTGTCGGGATCTCCCAATATAGCTAGGGCTACAACTATGAAATTTCACTTTGGTGCTGCAGAAAGGGACCTTCAAGGGATACTAATTTTTAAGTTTTGGAATCTCGATCCGCACTATTAGGGATCTTGATAACAACCGTAAAGAACAAGATAATAACCAAACTGATAATTTTCTTAATTTATAGCTAACTAATAACAGAATTATACTCTTAATATAGTTGCACTGCTTTATTGGTTACAAATAAAGAGATCCCCACTTTAAAGGTTATAAATATAGTCTTAAACTATGGATACTCTTTAACGTTGGAATCAAGATTAAGATCTCGATCCTTAACATTTGGAGACCTAGACCCCTAAAATTGTAAGGTTTATGTGGTCTTTAAAGGCCTTATGAGTGCTTATAAAGTGAAATGATATGGTGGAACATGAACTCAGTGGGAGTGTGGTCCCTCGTGGACCATACTAAGCAAACGATGGTTTGTTAATACCGATAATGGCTTAACGATCTAAGCCAGTCGGTTGGGAAAAACCCATATTACTTGGGCATGTAGAATAAACCGATGAGGATTTATAGGTTAGCCGTTGCTGAGGTCGGAGAACATGCCTGGATGAGTGAGCCGAGGGACTGTGTGACCCTTGTGTGATGGTGGCCTACAGAGACAGGGGTCAAAACCTCATTCATGTACCATCACATGGTATGCATATCAATAGATCGTTCAGGAAAGCCAGAAATCTACTTTTTAGAGTGAAGCGTATGCATGTACGAGAGATACCTCTATGCGCCATAAAGCTGTGGTCGCATAAGGCCTTGGTGACCTTGACTTGTCTGTAATCCACAGATTGAGATTGCAACCCCTTGGCTCATCCGTCAGACTTTGGTGACCCACTAATGAGCCTCTACTTAGACTGTGGGTCATGAAAAACATTGGGCCTATTTGATAAAGCAAGTGTGGTCTGTAGTCCACATATGAAGGTGGAGTGTCCCATGATTGCAAATTAAATTCCTTAACCATATGGATCCATTTCCCATCAAGTTAATTTAATTATGTTTGTTTTATGATTGAAATTATTTTAGAATTATTATTTGAATTTTTATGAGTCATTTGATATTTTATTTATACTTTTTTTGGACTTATAAAAATGAAGCTATTGATTTTACAAAATTATAAAATTCAAGTGATGTTTAGAATTTTTTTTGATAATTTAAAATTATATAAAATATCATGGAGGGGCCCATAGTGCACATGGGCCCACCATGTGTTAAGTGGGTGGCGCCCACATGTGCCACACATGGGTAGCACGCTCCACCTATTGTATTCTTTATTGAAATTTAAGTTATTTTATGTTTTGGTAATATTATGTTATGGCATGTGATAAAATAATATATGAAATATTTTGACCATATATTGACCAAATATTGAAAGTGTATATTGACTTAATATATCTTTGGAATATTTTGTGAAAGATTATGGAATGCATAATATTTTAATTAATTTATCTAATTTCTATTGATGGGAAAATGGTTAAGGAAAGGGAGATAATAGTCCATACACCTTCCATAATGTTGATGGCCTATCTATGAAATGGATGACTCAGATCTCTCACCCCACAAGTCATCCTTGATCGACGGTTTATGTTCAATCTCACAATAAGAGATAAGCTAAGGAAAACCTTAAGAAACCCTAATCTTGTTCAAGCCTATAAACAAGAGATTGTCTCTACCCAAAATCTCTACACAGTATCTTTATATCTCTCTCTTAAGAAAGTTTATCTCTCTCAAGTTTGATCTCTCTCTACCATATTGTGAAAGAACCTAAGGGTTTAGGTTATGGAGTTATTCTCTCTCCTATCTCTCAAATATGGCTAAGAGTTTTAGGGTTTAGCAAAAAGAGAATCCATCTCTCTCAAACTAGGTTGCTAAGAGAATTCAACTAGGGTTTGAGTTTGTGATCAAAAGGGTTCATATTCCATTGATGTGACTTGGCAAAAATTTGGTTTCCTGGTTCGAGATTGAAGCTAGACCGTTGATATCGCGCCATCAGATGGTGGTGACTCGGTGTGGGCTGTAATAAGTCCAGTTGAGGTAATCTTCGGCACCCTTGCTTTTTTTTCTTGCAATCTTATCTTTTATTCTCAAGCATAGTGCATAGTTGTTTCAATGACATCAAGTTGTTAAGATCTTGGTTTTATTGTTATGTTGATTTTATTTTGAAATTTATCTTATTATATAATAAATACCACATGTAAGTGATCTTTTGCCAAAAAAAAGGGGTGAAGAAAAAAAAAATATATATATTCCTCAGTAAAAGATCACATAAGTCTTTCTTTCAAAAATATATGCATTGTAGGGAGGCACTCTGAACCCTAGGGATATACCAGCATGTCAAGATCCCCTACTCTCAATCCTAATCCAGCTCCGGGTCCATTGGATCACCACTCCCTAAAAAACTAATGGTGTACAAAGAGTAGGAACACCATTGTGGCCATGTCTTAATCTAGTGAGCCCCACTCTCTATTCATGACCATCCATCATTTCATTGGACAGTAATGACCCACTGGCAATGGTTTTCCAGTGGCTTGTTGCATTATACTATACTTCCCCATGCCAAATTATTTAAATTTTAAAAAAAATCATCCAAAAATGTGCATACATGTATTCCTCCCTCCGCCTCAACATCAAATGTTTGGTTGTATGGACAAATATCAAGTCTTCCTTCCATCACCTTTTGGGTCCATTACTCACGAGCTCACAGATGAGTGAGTAGTTATACCAGCTTCTCTCACAACAAGATGAAAAAGCTTGGTGAGAGAGAAATCTGAATGCCAAAGATTGGAGCAGGGGCATAGAGTATCCATGCTTTGCCCACCAGTGAATGGGCTCATCATTATCTCGATCAGTCGGTATGAGTTAAAAGTTCTCTATCCACTAGCCAGCATGCCAAACTGTCCATGAACCTCAAGAAGCTTTTCAAGATCAGGAAATAGCCTCTTTAAGCATGCAATCCTATTCACTAATACATTGGCATCTTGATGAGGTGCTATCTTTTCCATGCATTTGCCTTCTTCCTTGAGCCATTTGTATCCATAGTATTTAGAATTCAATGAATAGGCATTTCCCATTTCTCTTCAAGGATTTCCTTCACCACATTGAAAAAGTTCGGTTTATCGAGAAATGGGCCCTTCTTCTCATGTTCAAATGTAGCCATCTTCACGTTTTCAATTATTTCAGCCTTAGACTTGATGAAGAACCAGTTCATCTCCATTAACATAGTGAAGATAGGTGAACTGAAATCGGTAAGATAATCAATCCTAACCCATCAAGAATCATCCATTATCCTGTCCTTGTGATTTGAGTAATTTCCAATTTGTCCTCCACATAAGACTCCCAATTCGGGTCAATCACCATAGGACATAGTACATCCTGAACCAACTTAAATCGCTTTGCCATCATAGTCGTTGCTGCAAATCCAGTTTCAAGAACTCTTAAAAGGCTCAGTACAGGGTACCTGTTGTACATTATGCATCCATTTGGATTTTCCAGTGCAGAACCCCTAATTAATCTTCATGTCTTGCTCAATTTCCACAGTTTACTATTAGGTGATTTTACTTCCCCACTGGAAGTGCAACATATCCTTTCTAATGCATATTTCAAACTGTGCACCACATAAGGGGTCCAGAAAATATGAGGATGGACTTTCACCAGTCCCAATCCTACAATTTTACAAGCCAATCATTAGCTTTGTTTTTTTTTTTTTGATAATGTTACATAGGAATGGAACTTGAAACGTAGTTATATGAAAACCCAACTATTGCCGCCCCTTGACCCAAGCCCGATTCCTATACAAGCCAAATCGTTATCGGTGATAACTTGCAAAACATTCTTCGCACCAATTTGGTTTATGACATCAACTGTTGGGTTTATATGACCTTTAAAGGCCTTAAGAGAGATTGTATAAACATTTGAATAAATGAATCAAACACTTAATGGGAGTGTGGTCCTCTTGTGGACTATACTATGCAAGATACTCAGACTAGGCTTGACGTGCTAGGCCAGCCGAGTTGGAAAACCCAACGTACCTGAGCATAGAGATGAAACCGATGAGGGTTTAGTAGGTTAACCATTGATGAGGTCGGAGCATGCCTAGATGAGAGCTGAGAGACTATGTGACCCTTGTGTGCGGTGAATAGCATATAGAGACATGACTAAAACATCATCATTGTATCATCACACGACATGTACATAGTTAGCCGTACGGAGATAGTAATCCACCATTGAGGGTGAAGCATGTACATGTACGAGAGATTACCCTTATGCACCGTAAAGTCATGGTTGCATCTGGCGGATCATGGTTTATCTCTAGGAGAGAACTTGAAATACACAGACTAAGATTACATCCCCTAATCCATTGATTGACTTTGACAGTCCAATCATGAGCCCCTGCAGTGGACTCTGGGTTATGGGAATTGCTGGGTCAATTTGAGAAAGCTAGTGTGGATCGTGGTCCACAGTTGAAGGTGGATTGCTTCTATGCGTTTATTAAATCCTAGATCTATTCGAATCTGATTCTCATGAAAATTAATTTAATTTAGTTAATTTTATGTTATTTGATTTTTAGAATGTTTGTTTGAATTTTTATAAATTTTTTGATATTTTAATTTTGTCATTTGGATTTATAAATCATGCGAAATTCATTTCTAAAGTTTTAAATAAACTAAGAGGTTTAAAAAAAATCTAAAAATCAATTTTTATTGTTTATAAAATTTGTGAGACCCTCCATAATTATTGGAGGCCTCATTTAAATCACATGGGACAAGTGGGTGGGGCCCATGAGTGGCCACCAAAGGGTGGCACACCGCACCCATAGGGGATTGCATTTTCTTGGTAAATAATGTGAGAGGCATCTCATATTAGTTTGCTTTCTTTTTGTGGAGAGAAGCCTACTTACAATAAAGGAATGAAATATGTGGTTTTAGAAAATCTTGAGAACCAAGAAGGTTTGATTGAGAAATAAAGAATGAATATTTACTATTGGAGAAAGTAAAGAAATATTTTTCTTATTTAATTTATTTGATGGGAATAAGTTTAGGAAGTGGGGGATAATGTTTTAGCACATTCCTTAGCATCTTGATAGTGGATCTAGGGAATGGATGACTCACATCTCTCACCCCACAAGTCTTTTTAGATTGATGGTCAAGATTTGCTCCTACGATTTTATGATAAGCCCTAATGCATGAAAAATCTATAAAATAGTATTCTCCTCTCTTGTCTCTACACCTCTTAGTTACTCTCTCTTCTCTCTCTAAAATAGAATATCTCTCTAACTTCTCTAAGCGGCACGTCCCACATAGGTTTCTCTCTCTCTCTCTCTCTCACAAACTATCCTAAGGGAGGCATGAGCTTGAATCTCGCTCATGGATTTTAAATCAAGCTAGGTTTTGGTTATGTGATTTTTTGGGCAGCAAATGGATCATCCCTAGCTAGTAGTTTTTTCCCTTATTTCTTGGTTTCTATCTATATTGAATTAGGCCTAAGCAATGGGATCGATGTGTATTGTTTGGGGTTTGCCATAACAAGAAGAAATACCATCGGAAGGAGGATACTCGATGAAGGGTATATTAAACCCGATCGAAGTAATCTCCAACATCTTCTTTTGTTTCTTTCATTGTATCTTTTATTCTATTACTCAATTCCTTGAAATTATATTTCCACTACCAATCGTTTGCTCGCTCAAAAGGCAATGCATTAGCATAAAAAACATCTGGGTACTGCCCGATCTTTTGCCTCACAAGAGATTGGGTCCAATTGCCTTGAGGAAGGGTCGTCTATCCTTCTCTTGTTACTGACTACATCATGCTTTAATGCAGTTTCTTCAAACAAATTGTCCTTGAAACCCCCCAAAGTTTTTTTAAGAGTTACTTGGTATTTTCCTTTACAAGGCTCCTGCAGTGCCCTATGTTGATTAAGGTTATTTGTCGTAGGGTTTCACAAGCATATTGCAGTCCCCTAAGTTTTTCAAGGGTCACTTTGTCTACTCCTTTACAAGACTGAACCCCTTCTCCTCTGATCTTTAGAAGATGGACCCTCACTCTAGAATAACTTCCATGGAATTGTTTGTGCAAAATTTGCAGACCCAAAGTACTTGATCCACCTCTAAATCTTCGATTCTCTGTTATATTGACATAAGCCCACAAGGGTGTGGCATGGGATTGGAGACCAGCCAAAATAAAACCTACAAGAATTTTACTTTCTCAGAGCTTTAATCAACAACAACACTCAATGAACTTGCATCCTTAACAGAGGAAACATGAAAAAAAATCATACGATTGCGCCGTATTAGATTTCACTGATCAAGCTTATTAGTGACTAAGGGCACGCAAATTAACAGGAAAATTGGGGGAATGAAAATTCCTAGCCTTCTTGTTTGAAATTTCAGGGGTGTCTAGGCCCAAGAAAAGACTCAAAAGTATTGTACCATCAGAAAATGCATGATCATAGGCATTTGAAAGTCGACAAAATAACTCATCTTCTCCCTCTCAACTAGTTGAAGAAGAAAAGCCAGAGAAATCGAGAAAATATGGGGATTTGTTTTACCTGGTTAAGTCTACGGATGAGTTTTTGGCGAAGTTTCACTGAATTTAGTTTCGGCCCGAACTGAGGCCAACACCTCCCTCCGAGAGAAGAGATGTATATAAATAGCTACAGTTTTAAGGGGCTCTGTATGTTCGAAATGAAGGGTTCAATTCAGCATCAGTTGCAGTCGCACAGGCTTCCACTGCGTCATCGTCCCAGCTTCAAAACTTCTCGTGCGGTACAATCAAACCTAATTTTCTCTCTCTTAGTCTCTTCTCTGTTAATATGTACCAGAGAATCTCAATTATCTCTCTTCTTTCTCATGTTCTACTTTTATGGTGATCCATTTCCTCTGTTCTCACTAAAAAATCTGTGAGCTGGTATTGCATTTAGAGATTAAACCTTGGAGTGTCTCCTCCGATGGAAATTTTTCTTAGAAATTCTTCAAAAAGAGTGCTGATTATAGATAAACTTTTCGAATTTCCTCGAAAAGAGTACAGGCTTTCGTGTTATCCGGTGCTCTTGCGATCAAATTCCCTATTTTATTTCTTTCTGGTTTGTGTGATCCGATTCCTGAATATTTCGTTAGTTTTGTTCATTTTCTTCTTTCTTATTTGATATTTTTTATGCATCTTGCTATTGAACAATCTCGCTGTTTAGGATTAATACCTTAATGTAAGCCTTAATGTGTCTGTTTTTCTGTTGTTTTTCATTGTTAAAGAGAGAGAAACAAGAGCGAGAGGATAGAGCGAGGGGTAAAAAATGTTGTTTCCTTGATTTACAGAGAACTGAAATTTCGTTTTCATTATCAAACTAGAGAACTGAAAATCTAGTTTGCCTTGATCCAGAGAGAGACAAAGGTGGAAGCCTTATTTTCCTTGTGTGTGTGTGCGTGAGAGACAGAGAGAGAGAGAGAGAGAGAGAGAGAGAGAG